>OZ010684.1:4141249-4196987 GCA_963932265.1 Thymelicus lineola | reverse complement strand
GTTCCTATAATTCATAATGGACGGTGAAGGTAAATTAGAGAAGTTAATTACACATATTGACAATATAAAATTTATAAACGCAGCGTTGTGATGTCAAGAATTATTGACATTTGTGTCATTGGCATTGGCATTTGTGTTGTCAGTTGTGTCATCTGTCATCATTGGTTGTGACTTATGTCTAGGTAGTTGCTATGACAACAGCATCTTGAAATTTCAAAATTATTGTCATTATTTTAATTTTAATTTAAGTTTTTCTTGTATTTCACAAAGTACTTCAACATTACGTTTTATTTTTCATACTGTGCAGTTACAGACATAGAGTGCTGACTTACGGCAAAATGAAATAGTCTAATCTAAAACTCTCGGATACCATACATAATAAGTTTTAAGTGACCAATTCGATTTTCTAAAATGTTAATCTAAAACACCTTGTGTTCGTGGTGAAGATGTGACCTCAATATGCCTAAAATTATTGAACTAACTATTGAGTTAGATGTTCAAAAGGTAAGTGAATTTCTAAATTAATATACCGTTAAAAATATGCAGTATCAACTAAATATTTATTTGCTGCAACCACCATTGAGGACAAACCCTATCCTCATTATACAATAATCCTATAATTATACATAATCATTGCATGCATTGTACACAAGTACGACTCACCAAGGCATGGTCATTAATCATTATTACTGTGATTACCCTTTTGTTTTTATTATACAAACCAGATTAAATTGTAGTGTGTGCCTTCTTATTGGACAAGAATTGATCAAGATGTGACAGGTTGCCTTTAGGTATAAAAAATTGTGGGTATGGTTTTAGGTGTAACAGGTTTCACACACTTTGGATTATTATAAGATACATCCCAGGTTATAATTCCTCCCCTTCTCCCTCCAATAGAAACAGTATCCTTCAGGCTTCACTATTCTAAGTTATTGATGATATATAACTTAGAATAGTGAAGGAAACAAAATTGAAGATGATATATTTTGTTTATCCAGGTATCATGTCCAGGAGTGTGGCTCTGTCAAGATGGAAGGGTGTCCCTGGCTGTATTTGCCCTGGGGACCAGTTATCAGACATGTCTGCTGCCCCCTAACTTCCCGCTGCTGTTCAAAGATGTATTTTACTTCAGGAAGAGGTTTCAAGAGAGCTGTGCCCTAAACAATATTTGCTGTTTGCTCAGTAAGATTATATTTTATTTACTTTTAATCAGAACACATAAAATACCTATGTAATAGAAAGTTGTCATTTCAAATTAAATTCAGTGTCCATGTCAAAATGTCAAGGCCAATATGGCTAAAAGTAACTATCAATTTGAAACAAATAATGTTTTCACAAATTTCACAACTATAATAATTATATTATGTATACATATGCTAGTAGGCTGGCCTGCTTTCCAAGAGGACGAGGTAGATAGCTAATTCAATCTTTTTCTATAAAACTTTTCTAGCACTACAACATAACCTCTACAAAGATTAAATAAGTCATATATCTTATTTTGGTGTGAAAACATGACTGCATAGAAGTCACTAACACCAAATTTGTTAAATCATATACATTTTTTTAGAGGATGAAACAATATACTGTGAGCTAATCCAGTGGTGCAGTGACTGCACTTCGGAGCAATGTGTCGTTCTCGCGCAGTACCTGGGCTCTCTGAACGATGTACTGTTTCCTCCCAACATGTGCTCCATGGATGGGGTCGACCTGCTCATGAGGAGGTCTAAGGATTTTCCGGTAAAATTCACTTGTATACATGATAGGCTCATGATATTATTACTTAGTGATTTAATACATATATTTCTAACATTAGATTCTACATCTTTTGGCTTAATTAGTTGCTGTTGACTCTCTATTAGTCTCAATTTATAGCTTGCATATGCATTGCCCTAATTGTGTAATCTTAGCTTTTTACCCATTAATCGCCACTGGCCACTGCTACTCATTCCCACAAACTACCAATATTTGGATTTTTAGCAGGAGTGAATGGGCATTTATAGAACTTTTTGATAATTACAAGCGGATTTATAATATAGGCTTATAGCATAGCATTTTATATGTACCTTCAACTAAAATAATTTAGAATTTAGATGCACAATCCATTTAATTCAGGGAATATTGGCACCTAAAATCGAGATCGCAACCAAGGTACGCATAGATGAAATATGGAACCATCCTTCGAACCTGATGAGTGCTGTGAAGATCAAGACTTGCCACTGCTCGCCGCATGACCTCGAAGGTTCCAGGCAGAAACAGGTCTGCCACTCCGCACAGTATCATAGGTAACTTCATGTGTTATTAAATTTATGGTCCCTATAAAATATGCTCAGCTTGAATTCATTGGTTTGACACGGGTTGTGGGTTATTAATATTATTTCAGAAGTCATAATATTTTTTCAATATAAACCATAATTATACTTGGTATAGTAAATACAAAATTTAATAAAAAAATACAATATTTTGGGAGAATATTTCAGAAAAGACAAAAATCACCATTTTTCGAAATCTATTTTATTACCTTCATGATAAGTACCTATGGCGTCACTTCATTCCGTACCTAATGAGAGATTAAGAGTCCTAAAAACTTTGATTCATTATTTTCCTCGAAGTTTTTCTGTATTGAAGTCGATATAAGTAAGATACTTCGAAAGTGAATATCCTATGCCTATATAGCCCCCACAACTCGGCATTAGAGCATTGTGGTAGAGTATCCTCTAGGTCTCTCAAGATTAGAGACCCATGCTCAATATTAGGCCGTCTATGGATTGAAGCTCATTCAGTGGGTATTGACCCCAGGAGCAAATGCAGCAGTCACCGGCGGCCGGCATCCCGCTCACGATCCCGGTCGCGTTCCAGCGGGTCGCGCTCCTGCTGCAGCCTCGACAAGGAACCTGTCAACTGCCGGTGCCCTAAGTAACATCATTGTTTTTATCAATATAACTGGCTAATTAGCTGCCAATTAACATGATGGTAAGTGGCTGACGTCACCCACGGACATCAGCAACACCAAAGGCATAACTGATGCATTGCCGGCCAAGAAAGAGATAAGAAAAAGAAAATAAGATCAGGCTCTCAACCTTCCAGCCAACATCCCAATAATTGAAACAATGATAAATTCAGGTCTTCTAGGCTAATTTCAAATAGTGCGAGACGGACCTCGATTGCGATTGTTTCATTGGAAGTCACGACAACGAAATAGAAATTTATAATTCAAATGGTGTTGCCATACTGCCGTTATAAAATGTATTCAAGCTCACATGAAGGTTTGCGTGTGCATAATAAATACAATAAGATGCCTTTGTCGTAATACCATAAATCTCAAGGGTACACCATATGTATATTAAATATGTACCTCCTAACGTAGGCAACAAAACTTGAATTTTTGACATCTAAAATGTCTACGGCTGTCAAACAAGACAACAATATTCCCCCGTTTATCGTACAAGTTATATAAACCATAGTCAACATCCCACCTTACCTTAACCCAGTCCACTCCCCTCCCCCCGGCCGTGTTCGCGCCCGAGCTCGCCTCGCAGAGGGCGCTGCGGTCGTGAGTACTGCGTCTACAACGTGGACGTCGCCGCGTCGCAAGTATGGCGCGGGACTAACACCAACGATACGTCACGTGATGATTCCATGAGGTTTCTTACACTAAATTGTTCAGTTGTTGTGTAGAATAGAGATGCTATACTAAACGCAAAGACTCGTGGCAGGCGGAGTAATAAAATGTGCAAAAGAGATGGCACATCATTTTCTCTCTCGCACTTGCACTGTTTATGGATGACGTCACACAGGCACAGCGATGCGAAACACCTAATTTCCATAAACAGTGCAAGTGCGAGAGAGAAAATGATGTGCGCCGTCTCTTTTGCACATTTTATTACTCCGCCTGCCACGAGTCTGCGTTTAGTATAGTAAGTTTGTAGGGTGGTCACGTGATCAATATCATCGTCATATTGTATACTAGAGTAGAATAGTATCCACGTAGCTATTATTAAAATTGGTTACCTGATCTGTCTTTTAGAATAACATATTTATTATGTCTATTAGTAGATAATACCCACCTGAGGCTACCTGAACTCGATTCAAATTGCTACTCATTACAATTACAATACAGAATACGTTGAAACGTTTTCATAATTATTATGTAGGTTCTCAATGCCGGATTAACCATGTAACAAGAATAGCAATTGCTACGGGCCCCGATTATTTTAGACTTTATACTTAAGAACCCATAGTAGATCAAGGGCTCTTTGAAATAATTTGCTACGGGCCCCGAGCTTGCATCCGGTACTGTAGGTACTTGAACCATATTGCAGATTTTAATTTAAGTCTCCTTGTTACTCAGAAAATCTTTTTTATAGATCGAACACTGAAGCGGAGGGAACTACTGACAACATTACAACCGGAGACAGGATACAGAAGCTACTTCTAGAAAGCAGGTATATAGAAAGGGAACGTTTAATTGACAATAAATTTAACGATAGACTTAAGAAACAAAATCTAAGAATCACCCCATGTGTTTGCGAAATTTGTAAAAGATATCATGAACTTTTCCATGCTGATTTGGCTGAAAATAACTTACAGTAGGGATCACCTAATGATGTAACCCAATTTTTTATATCAGTTTTAAAACAATCAAGATAAAGAAATTATTACCATATTTTTTAGTATTTAAATTGTTTGCACAGGTAGGTTTAAATATATTTCTGAGTCCTACCTACTGAAATAATTTATTCTTTCGCTTGTTGACTTTAAATATTTTTATTAAATTATACCTTTTCGACCTCAATTGTGTCATGTTTAGAAAGAAAATTAATATTTATATAAAATTATATTTGTATAGCTGTCATTATGTAGGCTTCGTAGAATATATTTATGTTTTGTACCTGATCTTTATTAAGTTATTTCATTAATTAATTATGTTCATTGTTATCAATAGTGTATTGTTATGATCAATAATGCGAAATAAAACAATTTGTAATTATTAATTGTATGTTTTATTCATTACAATAACATACTGAAAATTCATTAGAAATACAGTAACTAAGTTAACTTAACAATTAGATTTATATTTTATGGCTCCTCTTCAGTTATTTAATTATAACCTATAATTGTGTGAAATAAATAATTACAAAATGATAATTGACTATGTATGTGAAAAAATATTGAAATATAATTACTGTACCAAAATACTTTTTGTAATAAAATTCCATGAGCATTCAAGGCAGTGATAGAAGTTTTCAGGGTTAACTTATAATTAATTAAAATTATAAATTCGGCACTTGAATATTTACAAAATTATGTATATCATTATGCATATTTAAAAACATTGAGAAATTAAGATGAAAGATTGTGCTTATTATCTTTCTACATACAAGACTGCTCTTGTTGTACAAAATAAAGCCAGAAGAGCGAAGAATGAAGCATTCAATGAAGTGCACATTTTTCTAAATGTGGTTCAGAATGAAAGGAAATAATGAAAGTTAGTAAATTTACCTATACTTATTTATATTATACTAGCCGTTGCCCGCAGCTTCGCACGCGGAAATTATGCTTATTAAGAAATTATATTTGTACCCCTCACAGAAGAAATTTAATAACAGGTTCATTTATATTGAATTTAGGACTACGATACAATTACAAATCATTCCTCCGGCTGCGGGTTTTGAAAAATAAACAATATTCACATTAAGTTGTTTTTTTTTTTTCAAAAATGACGAAGTTGCGTACTGACTGTTGTCCTCTAAATTAACCCTTTAAGGGATGATTTTCCAAAAAAATGTGTTAAAAACTTAATTTTTGTTTATTAATATAAACTTACATAAAAATATCATATTTATACCTCGAAAACTGGTAAGCTTGATTTGTATGTAGTTGACTACCAACCCCTATTTTTTGGGGATGAATTTCGAGAAAACCGTGATACAGTTATTTTTTGTGTTTAAATATAGGCTTAAATACAAATTTTCACCATTCTTACTTCAAAACTAACGAAGTTCCCATACCAACTTGCGCCGCCTTAATTAACACTTTAGGGGATGATTTTCCAAAAAAACGTAATACTTCAAAATTTAGTTTGTAATTTTGAGCTAATATGTAAATTTTCATGTTTTTAACTTCAAAAATGACGAAGTTGCATACTGACTGCTGCCCTATAAATTAACCCTTTAAGGGATGATTTTCCAAAAAAATGTGTTAAACTTAATTTTTGTTTATTACTATAAACTTACATAAAAAAATTCATACTTATAACTCTAAAACTGACGAAGTTGGTTTGTATGAAAATGACTTCGGACCCCTATTTTTGCTAGTTAGGGGATGAATTTCCAAAAATCCGTTCTTAGCTGACGTCTCCTTAGCATAATCTATCTCCCTGCCAAATTTCATCATAATCGGTTCGGTAGTTTCTGAGATTTTTTGTTTAATCAGTGGTGTGTCTCTTTTCAATTTTATATATATAGATTATGTTGTGATACTTATATTGAGACTACATAGTCATGCTATTAAATTTATAGTTTATAGTATAATATTCGTAAGAATTTAAAAGTATAAAAATACAAGCACAAAGACAAACTCATTAATAGTAATCTGCCAGTATCAGGCCTTACAATTCGACTAACTACATTTTGTACATTCACACATTAAAATATTATTCATTACAATAACTTAGCTTAGTATGCACCAATTTTTATTATAATCTCACAGTTAATCTGTGAAGCGATCCTATTTAATTATTATACTATAATACATTGTGTAATAATATTAATTGCAATATTTTTGTTAGTTTTAAAAACACCTTACAATTGCTATACAAAATATTTTTGTTGATCTACCTACCCTGTAAAGCAGAATTTGTTATTAGATTTTATACCTCAGTACATTTCCAAAATCATTGTAACACACACATGCATGTCAAAACTATTTATTATTCACCCGTTTATACTTCAGACATCTTACTTTATTCTATTGAAAACATCCTATTCTGCATTTTCCAATAATAACTATTGTAGCTTTTTCACTTACTATAAAATTTCTGTTTAGCACCAAATCATACCATTCACCACTATACTCCATTAGGGCGTATTCACAGTAATTTTGTGGCCTTTGACTGACGCTCTGTCCTTTGTTTTCGCGTACTTGGTACAGTCGAGTACGAAAGCTATGAGCGCTAGGAGAGCGAACACTCCGTAGAATATTGCTAGAGCGATGAGGAAGCTGTCTCCGTCCCACTCCCACACGTGCGTGCCGCGGAGGTAGTCGTAGTTGGACAACACTTGCGTACCGTTGGGCGTCGGGCATGGCGATTGTATTATTATGTCTAAATGAGGTCTCTGAAAGTAAAGTAATTTTTTGGGTTTAGATTAAAGTCTGGATCAACCTCAAGATCATCAACAACTGTTTTTAGAAAGTTAACAATAAAGTTATGATTCATATAAAGCAAGGAAGAGACAGTCCCATCCACGGAACACCTGTGTTCCATGGTCCCATAATTGGACAGCAAAGTTATCAGTAATATCCTAATGCTAAACGCACATATATGCTGAACGCACATATGTCCTAACTTAGCGCAGTGACGTCACTTGATGCCGAGTGATAACGACAACCAGAGCCAGACTGCTTGCAAACGTCATTTAAAAATTAAAAAAGTAATTGTAAAAAAAATAAAATAAAGACATTGCTTTATCTAAAACATTGGTACGAAACTACGAAATAGCATCATTTTGATCTTTGACATTCCATTGAACTATTATAGCAAGTATCATATAATAACGTTGATGGTAAGCGAAAATTCTAACCTAACCTAATTTAAATCATACCATTGACACTAACCTGTTTATTAGTGCACCTAATTTCCTTACTGATGCTGCTCTTCAACGCAGTCTCACTAAGCTCCCTCTGCAATACCTCCGGGATGGTCCATCGGGATGGAGACACGTACTCCAGCCACCTGACATACCATGGCAGGTCTTGGAGGTGCAGCATCACCCCATTGACCAAGGTGCCCAGTAATAGGCACAGGCCTGAGAGAACAGCGGCAGTCTTCTCCATAGGAATTATGAATATGGACGCCCGACAGAGCATCTGGATGCTGATGAGATACAGCAACATATACCCTGCAAGTACATAATTTCAAATAAAAAAAAATGAGAGGTGTCAAAGGATACCCGGATGGAACGAAGTTCCTTTCGATTTAAGTATTGTTTTGTTGTACAGCGCCATTGTAGAAACTTGGAATCTCAAATATGATTTGAATTCAAATAATAAAGAATACTTTGTAAATAGAACATAATATATCATTTTAACATTGAAGTACTATTACTAGCATATAGAACAGACACCCCGAACACCATGTATGTCCCAATGCATTGGCGCCACGTGGCTTCAATCGTCAATGAATTCGTTCGATTTTGAAAGGAGAACCGGAGGCTCAATTTTGAAATTCGAACCTCCCGGGCGGGACACACATTTTGTTCCAGATGTCTGTTCTATGTCATTATACTTCAATGCATTTTAACAAATAATAATAGATGTCGCTACAAAAATGTACTCTGAATCACGCTGTTGAGATTCTTTATAAAACATATAAGTAATCGACCTAATGACATTTCGGGTTTATTCAGCCATCTCTGTAAAACTTTCTGAATCACGCAAGCGATTCAGAAAGTTGTACAGTACAGCGCCATCTCTTGTAAAACTGTCTGAATCACTTCAAAAAGAGGTATGGTCATTCTTAAAATCAAAAAGTGTCGAAATTTTCGGTCTAGCCCTCATTCACAACGCGCGATAAGGAACTTCGTTCCAAAAATCCATTAATTTTATCCGATTTAGAGCAGAAGCTCTATAAACGTTGTATTTTATTATTAATTTGTCTCTTCGTGTTCATTTATTAACTTTTCATGGGAGAGGGTCTGATATATTGTAACATGATATTAATAGGTCGAAACAGGATCCACTTTCAGAGCTGGTCTCTCTTATCGTTTAAAATAATAATTTAATTAATACACAAAACCTAGACTAAAACATGTGTTCATTCAACAGAACTGATTTGGAATGTTGAATGAAATGAAGTCAAGTGAGATCCGGCTCGAAGGACCAGCCTTACCTAAGTATATATAGAATCCATCAAGGGAAGCCATCGTCTGTGCGTATAGTCCGCTCATGGCGTAGCTCGGGACCAGGTACGCCAGCCAGGTCAATACTGCCGACCATAGCTCCAGGAATTGCTGGAAATGTTAGGCAGTCAGATGAAACTGTATGTTAAGATACACTTAAATGGCAATAGGTTAGTACCATAACAACATGAAGTATCACTGATTCGATATGATTAGGTTTTTTTATGTAGATATAGCGTAGGTCTATGACAAACTACGAATATGACGAACCGCGCAAATGATGAATTGCGATCATGAAGACCTGAGAATGCGACCACGAATCTGAGTAACTGAGTAAATTTCTCTTGTCTGACGAATCGCGTGCATGACTAAATGCGTTCGTGACGTGAACCTTCACATCCGCCGCCAGAATAAGGCAAGATCAGTTGTGTCGTATAACCCAGGATCTCGGGATCTTTGGCCCGACAGCACAGAACGCTCCATTCCATACGTATAATATTTACCAGCAAATAATATGAGTATTAACAGCTGCCGAGTAATGACAGTAAAGCGATGATAGTGAGCTGTGCTTTTCGGCTTGTATGGCTGTACCGTCGACAAGCAAGAATATTCTGCCAAATAGTCTCTTTAAGCCGACGACAACATACGTCGACTAGTTTGCCTATTATGCTTAGTAGTGTAGTGTAGTGTAGTGTAGTAAACAATACTCACATCAAACAGCAGGAAAACGGTCCTCGAGTACAGTCCGACGGCCACGTCGCGCTCTACGTGCGGGCGCAGCGCGCTGGCCTCGCGCACCGCCAGCCACAGCAGCGCCGGCCACGCCGCCAGACACATGCACGAGTAGTGGAAGCCCACGCGGTCGTTTTGGGTCAGCTGACACGACAGTTTAGATTGTTAGGTAGCTCAGATTGTTGTGATTTTAGGATTTATCATCGCTGATATTAACCACACCTAATTTGAGACAAATCGTCAGTTAAAAAGATCGTGCGCCATGAGTGTACCTACATAGTGCCGGCGCAAGAGCTACTGATGCCCCAGGCAAGAATATAGTGGCACCCTTTTATTGCTCGAAAAATTTTTGCTGAACCTATGGGAACGTTTATTAAGAATATTATTTTTTATTTTTTTTGCGCTCGTCACCCCGAATGTGGCGCCCCTCCAAAGGCGCCCTAGGACTAATCAGTATTTAGTAGTTCAGTTGGTAGTTTATCGATTGTTATCATCGCGAGGAACTACTAAATCGACAATCGAATGCGCAATGGCATAATTTTAAATTCAGTCGATTGTTTTTTTTTGCAACAATCGCTTATCGCTATTACTAAGTAGAGCAATGAATCCCAAAGGTTGTCATGTTAATTCGCCACTGGTTCAAACAGATACCAAACAGATTTTATTTTCAAAAAAATTCTAGTGTTCTACCATAATGTAGGTATGTGGTTTTTAACAATTACTGGTAACTCACTAATTTTACAGACAGTTGGACCATCGGGACCAATTATCAGTCATCTTACCTTGGCATCAGTGGCAGGCAGGTCCCAAAATATGGTACCAGTAATAAGGGACATGACGGCCGCCAGCAACACGCGAGTTATCACGTTGGACAGCGTCGTCATCTGGGTGTACAGGAGAGTCTTCCTGGAAATAAAGTAGACCAGGTATGAGAAATAAAGTAATTTTTACTGAGTGAAAAGATTAGCAACAAATCGATAATCGCCCATCGCCCATGGGAGTCGCTCATGGACTTCAGCGACACCAAAGGCAATGCCGGCTAATATATATATATATAATATGTTGCCGGCCAAGAAAGAGAGAAGAATAAGAAAGATGTGTTCATATAATTACCTACTAGCTGACCGGGCGAACCTCGTATCGCCTAACAATCAATGAATGTAGTGATATTTAACTTAGGTTTTATAGTTTTAGCAGAGATCATTAAAATCCGTACAGCTGTTCTTAGCCTCTCTTCCCTCTCTCTCCTTCGAACTCTCCCTCTCCCTCTCTCTCTCTCTCCCCATATTATATTCACATTTCTAAGTTCTGCCGAAAGTAGAACATAATTAATGTAATATAATGGCTATTAAAAATAGCTAATATCGCTATTAAAAATAGGGGTTGGTGGTAGAAAATTAAAAATTTAGGGGTTGTATGTATTTTAAACGCCAAAACATAAAAAAATTAAAATAAAGAAATTTGTCAAAAAAAAAAATTTTGGGGTAGACCACCCATGTATGAAAAATAGTTTACGTCCTATTCTCAGACCTACTGAATATATACACACAAAATTTCATAAGAATCGGTCAAGCCGTTTCGGAGGAGTTTGGTTACTAACACTGTGACACGATAATTTTATTTAATGATCTGTTTGATGTACTTCCAGTAGGAACAGCATGTTTAAACTAATAGATCAAAACCTGACGTGATTTTAGTTCCATATCTTGCACTCACTAGCTTGGGCTTCTGTTTTTGGGTCTATCCCAATGGGGTTAGTGGATATAATTTTGTTCTGTAATGGGACAACTAGGTATTATGTCTCAGATTGTGTTCCATCGTCTATCGGTTGGACCTCATTATTTGCTGGGTCAAGATAATGTGGGGACTCATTTGAAACTCGATCGTTGTGTGCTGTCGATATTCCAGCGATAGTTGACCAGCATAATCTATGGACATAACTTCTCTCATAGAGCAATAACATCCAACTTCCAAGCAGTGGTCACGATAAAGTTCTATGAGATATAAATAATTAAATACTAACTGCACTAGAGCGAAGGCCTGAAAGATGGCGTTGGGTCGTTTCCTCGGCGCGGGCAGCGGCACAGGGGGCGGTGGCTCGGGCGCCGCTAGCGCTCCCGCAAACACGCCCGCTAGGGCTTCGATCCGGCCGGACGACTCCAACATAGCCGCCGCCGATAGATCGTCTAGCGTTACTAGGTCCACTGGAAAATAAATCTTATATAAAGATGATAATATTATCTCATTCTAATATGATAAGAAGTACCCCAAAAAAGAAGAAAAATTTATAATTAATACGCGACCACTTAATTTTAATACACTTGAAATGGTAACTTTGATTATCATAATAATTGATGATAATACTGAATTTGAATTAAGGATTAAACTTACGATAGTAATCAGAAGGATTCTTGAAAGCAGGACAAGGATAATCTATTGAAGCAAAATATGGCAACATGTCTCTTCTATAACCGCTGAACATCGTTCTACCCGCTGATATCAGAACCACCTGAAAAATTTAAATATGATTATATTATTTCAATATTGATCTAAATTACCTGATCCAGTTTGGCAAAATCTACTACTATCAAATTCACTTAGAAATATTGGTCCTCCAAGCTTTTTCACAAAGAAAAACATTCATCCCTTTAAGTTGACAATCTTATAATTTTCGTACCTTAGTCAACATGGCAAATATTTCATACGTCGGTGGGTGCAAGGACATTATCACAACTCGACCGGTACTAGCCCAGTTCCTCAGGTACTCCACTAAGAAAAATGTGTCAAAAATGTCCATTTCCTTAGTAGGCTGGTCTAAGATAAGTATCGCCATGTCGAGTAGTAACTGACAAGCTACGTTCAACCGCCTTATCTCTGAGCGAGTTAGACGACCGACGTTTGTGTCTCGGACTTGTTCAAGCCCAAGCTCCTCTATTAGGAGATTTATCTGAAACAAAATTCAATGCATGACTAACAATCTAATAGTATGCCTTATAAGGTTACAGTCCATTAGTGGCTCCATATACCATACGCACAATTATAGAAGACAGAAATAAACTTTGCCAAGCTACTCAATAACAATAGGTGAAACTGTTTATGTTCAGGATGGCCAACCTAGGTCTTGGAAGATTTTGAGCTATCGAAAGGCTTCCGATAAGGTTATACCAATAATTGTGCTAATGGCCACGAATTCTACGATAATAAAGAGCCAACTGCTGGACGTCTTCTCTTCTCGTAATATACCCTCAACTCGAAATGCTCGATACTGTGACGAAATTGTTCATTAAAGTACATAATTTAACGCTTATTTTCTCAGGTTTAGTCCTAAGCTTTCCGGGATTTTTCAAAGGCCAACTTATTTACTGTTAAGCTTTACTGTTATGGGCGGAATTGAGCATTGATCTTAAATCAATATTATAATGATTCTTACCCGATCTCTGTCATCCATCTTGACCTGGTTGTGATTGCTTCTTGGCCTTCGTAACGAGGCGTGGAATCTAAGCGTGTGTTCCACCGTCATAGCTGGACACAACGACGTATCTTTTCGGACGTAGGCTACTACTTTCCTTAAAGTTGATGAAGCTACAGGCTGCCCGTTCAAAACTATGTCTCCTGATAGTTTCTAGAAGGAAAACATTTGAAATTGCTAAATAGGTGTCAACATGTTTTCTTGTTAATCTTCTTTTCTTTTTGTTTTTTTTTGAGTTTTTGACTCGTGAGGAAACGAGTCTACTTCTTACAGGCAAAAAATTGAGCTAATCTGCGAACCAGTTCATAATTCTAACTCATACACGTGACGTAAGTCATGGACTGATCTCTATTTCGATCTTTTTTTCTCCATGTCTACTGCGCAATTGAAATGAGTTTTACTGTGAAGCATATATACTATAAGCTTACCTTCCGATCTCCAGCTAACACGTCCAAAAGACCCGTCGCCTCGTGTTGAGATGTCGCTAACACCGCCAAGATCTCTCCCGACTTCACTTCGAAACTTAAACCAGACACCAGTAACGTTGACTTATTCTCTGGTGACGTTATTTCTAAACTGTTTACCTGAAGGAAAAGATAAGTAGTAGTAATAATGGTAGTAGAAGACTGGCAAGGAGTGGTAGGTAATATAAAGCGGTGCTGCAATAAGAAGGGTTATTTAACTTTAGCTTCAATACTTTGGAAAAGAGGGAACCCTCTTTGTACCTACGCGGCCAGCCGAAGGCCCTTGAAGGTACTCTGGGTCGGGATACGCGTTTTAAAGAAAGAATATTCCCGCCGATATGTTGAAATGTGTGGTTCGGGAACAGTCGAAGCCAAATACAAGTGGGGTTTCCGTACCTTGATATTGGTCTTCCAGGAGACGCCTCTCCACTTCAGCCTTGTAGCACTCGAAGGTAGTTTTCAACGTGCAAGTTACGCTGGCGCCGGTGCACACCACTCACAATGCTTGTTGGAATCACAACTATTACACTTTAATTATGCTCCCACGGGATCCCGTATATTAAGGTTGGAAGGAAGTTCAGGGAGGCACTGATAATATGACGTATTTTAGATTAGTTTAACGTTTTCAAGTATAGACGAATATGTTTCTTAGCCGCGCGCCGCCATCATTCCTTTTTTTTTCAATCGCGTGAGGTTCTTCGTAGTCCACCATTGGTCGGCTGTTCGGTCGTTGTCGGTTCGACCGAGTCTTAGTATTGGCTAATCCGCGAACCACGATTAATCGGCGGGAGATTTGAATTTGGAATAAGTTATAATTTGCGAATAGCGAACATACCGCCCACCAAAATACCGCTGGTATTTTCCGGATTTGAAATAGATTTACTTGAATAGGTAAATATGATAAGATTAAATACAATACGATACGATATAGATACGATACGATATAGATACGATACGATATATATACGATACGATACGATATACTTACAGCTAACAAAAGGTTACGGAAGTTAATTACTTAATTTAGGATTCTATAGGAAGAGGACACAACTTTACAAGTGGCCGCTTGATAAGGTTATTTTGTGTACAGACAGTAGCTACACGGACAATGCCGTCTAGGCCTGGATGTAACTCGGTTACTCTTCCTAAAGACCAGTGTAAAGGAGTTCGAATATCATCTTTAATGATTACTATGGAATTGACGGTTAGCGGTTTTGCCAGTTTTGTCCATTTTGCTCGCCGTGTTAAGGAATGTAGGTATTCATTCTTCCAGCGAACCCAAAAGCTTTGAACAAACGATTGGATAAGCTGCCAGCGGTTAAGCCGGTATAATTTGACGTTGGAATGATCTAAATCTGGCACAGAAGTTAACGGTTCCAGGGTCAAGAAGTGACCTGGGGTCAAAACGTTTAGATCATTAGGATCTGAGCTTAATGGACATAGCGGTCTAGAATTTAACACTGCTTCAATTTGAACGAACAAAGTGCTAAGTTCTTCAAATGTTAATACTTGGTTGCCTACGATACGATGCAAATGCGATTTTGCAGCTTTAATTTGTATTTCCCACACCCCACCAAAATGGGCAGCTGAGGGAGGGTTGAATTCAAATTTAATATTCAAATTTTGCGACGCCGGCTCCAGTAAAGAAAGATAGTTGCGGGCGCCGACAAAGTTGGTTCCACAATCCGCGTGAATAACGTTACAACGACCGCGTCTACCTACGAATCTGCGCAAGGCAGCAACAAAGGCTTCAGTAGAAAGCGAAGATACCACCTCAAGATGAACCGCCTTTGTTGCTAAGCAGACGAAAAGACAAAGATATGCCTTATCCATCTTAGCTCCACGATGAGACCCGACTTTGATTCGAAATGGTCCACCAAAATCAACACCGACCACCGAGAACGGTTTGACCTGGTTAACCCGATAAGCTGGAAGATCCGCCATGTATGGTTGTAACGGTTTCGGATTGGTTCTGTAGCAACGAATGCATTTAGATAAACACTTGCGAATAGCGCGTTTTGCTGATAAAACCCAAAAACGTTGCAGAATTAAGTAATGAGTCGTGTTTTGTCCTGTATGACAATGTTGACGGTGAATAGACTCTATTAGCTTATGTGTAAAAGGATGATCACAGGGTAGTAACGCGGGATGTCTTTGTTCGTATTCGATACCAGCGCGTGAAAGCCGACCGCCCACCCTGAGGACACCCTCCTCATCTAAGAACGGATTCAGTTTTCTTAACGGTTTGGGTAGCGATTGTTTTGATTTAAGTTGTTGCATCTCAACAGAAAACGAGACGGATTGGACGTGTTTTACGATTGAAATTAACGATTTATAATTTTCGAGCTCATTAGGAACTATGCTTCGATTATGATCACGCAAGTTTAGAAGAAACCGGCGCATGTACGATACGATACGAATTATTTTGTCAAGCGACGAATAACGATTCAAAAGATAATCGATTGGACTTAATTGATCAATTAATGCAGGTTCAGCTACTAATGTGACAGACCGGCGTTCCTCAGCGCATAATAAGGACTCTTCTGTAGCATCAAGCTCAGGAACCTTTGAATGCTCAGGCCAACGATCGGGATGTTGTGATAACCAGGACGGTCCTGTCCACCACATTGTGTTGTGAAGTATGTCACTTGGAAGCTGCCCTCGTGAGCACACGTCAGCAGGGTTGTCATTAGATACAACATGATGCCAGGCATCAGATGGAATAATATCTTGAACTATACTAACCCGATTGGCCACAAACGTATTCCAACGTGACGAATGCGAGCGGAGCCATGAGAGAACGACCGTAGAGTCAGACCACAAATAAGTCGCATGAATGGGTAACTGGTGATTATAAGTATCACGGACGAATTTGACAAGGTTTGCGAGCACCACAGCGGCGCACAACTCTAATCGCGGTAACGAAAGCTTCTTGAGGGGTGCAACTCGAGCCTTAGCACATAATGGCAGCACTTTGATAGAACCGTCATTAAAGAGGATACGAATGTAAAGAATTGCCCCATAAGCTAGCTCAGAACTGTCACAGAAACCGTGAAGTTCGTAAGCATGTACACGTTGAGCTGTGAGACAACGTGGCACTCTTAAGTCCTGTAGAAACGGTAACTGATCACAAAAGGCCTTCCAAACGCAAGCTATTTCTTCAGGAGCATTTTCATCCCATGAAACACCCAATAGCCAAAGTTTTTGGAGAAGAATTTTAATGTTAATTGTTATCGGGCACAGGAAACCCAGTGGGTCAAAAACTTTTGCGATCTCGCTTAATATGTTCCGTTTGGTACACGAGCGATTCGATGGCTTAACGTCAAATAAAAACGCATCAGAAACTGGATCCCACTTGAGCCCCAGCACCTTGATCGTTGATGGTTGATCGTCAGAGAACGATTTAGGATCAAGAAGACATTCTTCTGGAGGAAGATCTGACAACAACCGCGGTTCGTTAGTTGCCCATTTCCTCAGCTCGAAATGGCCACGCTTAAACAGTCCTACGAGTTGTGATTTGGCCTCTATAGCCTTTTCTAGAGTCGCAAATCCCGCTGCAACGTCGTCGACGTAGATATTAGATTTTAAAATTTGTTGAGCTAGAGGGAAGGTAGATCCTTCGTCCTCGGCTAACTGCTTTACAGTTCTGCAAGCTAGATAAGGTGCAGATGAGACGCCATAAGTTACGGTATTTAATTTAAATTCTTGCAAACATTGATTAGGTCCGGTTCTCCAAAAAATTCGTTGATAATCGCGTTGATCATTAGCGATTAGAATTTGCCTATACATTTGACGAATATCAGCCATAAAGACAACTGCGTGTAAACGATAATGAAGAAGCACAGCAATGATATTATTTTGTAGCTTAGGGCCTGTTAGCAACGTCTCATTTAACGACTTGCCTTGAGAATCTTTGGCAGATGCATCGAAGACAACGCGAAGTTTGGTTGTGATACTATCTGGTTTTAAGATGCAATGATGCGGTATATAATATTTACCTTTGTTCACGTCTTTCGCATCAACTAATGTCATGTGACCGGATTCCAAATAGTCTTTCATGAACTCTGAGTACTGTCGGTGTAAGTCGGGATCGCGTGAAATGCGACGCTCAATTGCATGAAACCGCCGAAGTGCGATGTCACGAGAACCCTCAAATATCGGTTCAGTACTGTCCTTGAAAGGAAGTCTGACGATATACCTACCCGAAGAGTCACGGCCGTATTCCGAGGTGTAACGCTGTTCGCATGTGATTTCATCTGGAGTGAGAGTTGAAGCTTGAGGAACGCTATCAATCTCCCAGAACCGCTGAACAAGAGAGCAGAGCTCACTGTCGGGCTTAGAGGAAAAGTGAAGTAGCGAAGAGGTCACCAGAGACGTTCGACCTAACAATAACCAGCCGAAGACGGAGTTGAAGGCGACAGGTTGGTTGATAGTACCCTTTACGCGTTGACTTAAAAGCGAGTCCGCGAATACATCAGCGCCTAACAAGACATCGATAGGTCCTGGGATATCGAAGCCAGGATCCGCTAACGGAAGAGATTTGATATGGGACCAACCCACGGTATTAAGTTTAGCTATTGGCTGATCACCGCATATAGTAGAAATAACGTGTAAGTCCACGTTTAACAAATGTTTGTTTTTAGATGCAATCGAACAATTTACTAAGCCGAATGTATTAGCCGCAACGCCTCCTAAGCCATTGATATTGGTTACGCATGGAATTGACTTAAGATTTAAGTGTTGTGCTGCGCTCTTAGTAATGAAGTTGTTCTGACTGCCCGTATCGAACAATGCACGGAATGAATGAAATTGTCCGTTCGAATCTTGTACTTGAATTATTGCCGTGGCAAGTAACACGGTCGAACTAGGAGACGATTTAGAAACACAAGTTGAATTCTGATCTTTTACTATCAAAGCAACTGACTGTGAGTCAGCGCTATCAACTTTACTATTGTTGACAACCTCACCACCGCGATCCTTATGAAGTAACGTATGATGCTTATGTTTACACTTCAAGCAGCGAAATATAGATACACAATCTTTTATTTGATGAGAAGACTTTAAACAATTAAAACACCATCGATTTGTAAGCGCGATCGACGTACGTTCATCTACGGATTTGTTGAGAAACGATTTGCATTGAGAAATAGAATGACCAGCGGAACAAAATGAACATTTAGGATTTGATTTCTTATTTAAATTATTTGAAATGTTTTCGACTTTATTTTGTTTCTTTACGGTATTCGGTTTCGCGGAATTATCGGATACTAGTGTGTGCAGTGCCATCGGGCGTTTAACAAACGTATTAGTTGATGATTTAGGTATTTCTTTTAAAGACCGAGTCACCTTGCTGACATTAGTAAAATGGCTATCGCGTATTTGTGCCTCGCACTTCGAATGCAAAAATTGTTTTAACTCCCATAAGGTAGGACACTCCGTATAGCCACATTTCTCCTCAAATTCGCGACGCATTTTTGAATCTAATTTTGACAAAATATGATACACCATAACAAAGTCCCAATGCTCAACTGGTAGTTTTAATTTTCTCAGTACAGTGGACCCCCGGTAATCCGGCCCCTGTCTAATCCGGCACCCCTTGTAATCCGACATGGTCTATTATTTATTATTGAATATTTTTTGACAATCTTCGCTAATGCATGATTGAACAAACTTGTACGCACCACCACTATTATGCTATTATGCTCGACACGTAGGGTATTGTTTTGATTCTGATTGCTAGTATGATTGATGTATGAAGTATGATTTGTACTTCAGAGTACAAACATAACATATATAATCTTAAATATCATTGGATCTGTAATTTGTTGGATTACAAGGTACTCTTTTGTAAAAAATTCCGGACTATAGGGGGTTTTAGGCAGTACTCTATAATCCGACAAATTCGCTAGTCCGACACTGCCCTGCAAAACGTTTGTCGGATTACCGGGGGTCCACTGTATACTTAAGTTTTCATCAATAATGTCTAGTGTCTTACGGAACTCAGTCGCACTTTGAAAGTTAAAGTTAATATTTAAAATATCTTTCCAACATGTGAATGCTAGTTCGCGGTTATTTTGATAACGTGCAACTAAAGACGCATATGCATCCGCGTAGTGATCACTCGTTACAGGAAAGGTACGAACAAGCGATAACGCATCACCGTGCAACGATGACACGAGATAATGAAATTTCTCCACATCCTTCAGTGACGGACAATCATGAATCAGCGCGTTAAAAGAATCAATAAATTCAGGCCAGAGCTTAATATCACCCGAAAAGGTCGGTAATTGTATTTTCGGAAGTCGTATACGCGATGATGATGGTGTGCCGCTAAATTGAGGAGAAGTTTCCGCTGAGTCTAAAGTTAGCCGTGTAAAACGACGACGAAGGGACATCACTTGAAAGTAGGTGTCATCAAAGCGAGTTCTAATGTTGTCATCGTCGGCTTTACCGTCATCATCATCATCACCATGCCCGGATGAGTTTAATAGCTCGAGAATCGAAAAATGTGCAGACTCAAACTCGGCCGTCCATTTATCGAGCTGATCACAATACGAAAGAAATAGATCGATTTGGCTTTCGTCGTTGCGCGCGGAGACACCCACTTCGCAAGCCTTCAAAACACGATTCAACGCGATGGTTCGTTTTCTACGTAACAATGGAAGATGTTCAACAGTGTAACATTCGGATTCAACATGTTTTGATTTAGATCGACTTAACTTACGTATACCACGCTTTGTGTTAAAGGACATCGTTACGTATTATGATTATAAATACTAGCGTTAGGGTCTTGGGTATGTCAAAAGAAAATAATAACAAACCTGTTTTTTATATAGCAATAAACTTGGTCGTAGCCGATAAGAATATCGACTCCGATGCGTAGCACTGTAGCTCGCTATGGCCTACGTTCGGCTACGGCGTTAGACCCGTGACGTCGACGATTTGAAAAACCTGTTTACGAAATAACTTAGTACGTTCCAGAATTTAAGATTGAATATGAGTTACGACAGCCGATGGATATATAAACACCGATAGGTTAAAGGAATAGATTGTTTATATATGATCTGAAGCAACTATAATTCACCGTATATCGAATACAAATAGATTAAGTTAATTCGTAAGCAGTTAGAATGCAGCGCTCGCGCAGATAATTATAATCGCATGTACTGAGCCGCGGTGACCGGATTGGTATCGCTTATACCTTCACGCAGCTGGAACGTGTACGTGTAAGAAAGAGATAGACCGATTCCAACGAACAAATCGTTAACTTTTAAACCAACTCCGCTTAACACAACGAAATAGATACAAAATGGCGGAATACTTTTATAAAGTTATGAGCTACTTATAACAATGTAATTATGCAAGATACGTATGATGTAGCTATAAAACAATAAATATTATTATAATTGGGTTAGAATATAAGAAATAGATAGTTAAAATATACTGTTAAGGTTGTGAAATAAACGGAACTTGTTAAATTTCGATACAAAAAATACCAGCGATATTATGTTCGTTGAGCTACAACGAGTGTGGCCAAAGGACAGCTCCCGGTCCCGGGTTTCGGCACCAAAAAGGATGTACCTACGCGGCCAGCCGAAGGCCCTTGAAGGTACTCTGGGTCGGGATACGCGTTTTAAAGAAAGAATATTCCCGCCGATATGTTGAAATGTGTGGTTCGGGAACAGTCGAAGCCAAATACAAGTGGGGTTTCCGTACCTTGATATTGGTCTTCCAGGAGACGCCTCTCCACTTCAGCCTTGTAGCACTCGAAGGTAGTTTTCAACGTGCAAGTTACGCTGGCGCCGGTGCACACCACTCACAATGCTTGTTGGAATCACAACTATTACACTTTAATTATGCTCCCACGGGATCCCGTATATTAAGGTTGGAAGGAAGTTCAGGGAGGCACTGATAATATGACGTATTTTAGATTAGTTTAACGTTTTCAAGTATAGACGAATATGTTTCTTAGCCGCGCGCCGCCATCATTCCTTTTTTTTTCAATCGCGTGAGGTTCTTCGTAGTCCACCATTGGTCGGCTGTTCGGTCGTTGTCGGTTCGACCGAGTCTTAGTATTGGCTAATCCGCGAACCACGATTAATCGGCGGGAGATTTGAATTTGGAATAAGTTATAATTTGCGAATAGCGAACACTCTTGATCCTCAGTAACCATATTGACAAAAGGTACTTTTACTTTCCATATTAGATTTGGGTTTTGCCAAGACGAATTCAATATTGATTAGGAAAATATCACTAGTCTGTCCAAAAATAAGCCTTAATAACTTTGACATTATGATTCTTATATTCGAATGTAAATTTTATCTTCAAAATGTTATTTGTAAACATTGTTCCAGATTTATTAACTTGAATTGCTGAGAAAAACTACCTGATGATAAGTGGTTACCCTCGTCTATTGTTCACCTTCGAACATATTTAACACTAAAGGAGTCGACAATCCATCTTGGTTTGAAGAACTCTTTTATCCCTTTTTTCGACCTGCTGTAACTGTCACCACAAAACTTATACTCACATAATAATTAGGATAAATATACGCGGAATGTGTGTAGCCGTCTAAATGGTCGCCTGGCCGCAGTGTGGAGTGCTTCCTGGACTGTGCCAAGGACATGTGGCTTCCGGCTTTCGACATGCGGCCGCCCAGGTGGGACGATGGCATCAGATAGCTGGAACAATTTCAATCCTTTACTAGCCGTGTGCTGTTATGGTAATGTTGTGTCGACATTCATCATTATTTTGTTTCTATTGTTTTCGGGTGGTATTGATGTTTTAATAAGGAGCGCGGTGGATTTGGGCAAAATGATATAGATTTAGAACTTTTGAAAAATGTTAAATGTTTTAGTTTGTGATAATATTTTAGTATGAATTTACCTAGGTATTTTGATAGTTTAATTTTACCAAACAGACTTCAATTTTTTTATGGAAACAATTTCCTTTGCACACCCAGATGTTACAAAATTCCTGTAAAATCATTTTCGTAAAATTTTGCATTTTAGTTCTACAACTCGGAAGACCGTCTTATTTTATCAGTTATGGTACATTTATAACAGCTTTACGTCATGGTCTACCCTAGGCAATTGGATCTTATACGTGACGTTGCGCGTAAAAACAAATGTCCATGAAAATAATAAGCCTATCAAATAAAAAAGGTTACCTCTGATGATCGTTGTCGGGTACAAAATCAGCGACGCTATTCCGCCGGTTGCTGTAGTGTCGCGGCGGCCGGCCGTCCATGCCGAGCAGATTGGCTTCGCTCACTGACTTGTTCCGCGAGCCCGTCCAGTGCCCCTCGCCGCGGATGCCCGCTTGCTGCATCGCTACTAGTGGAACACCGGTCGCATGCTGTGGGTTTTGCAAATAGTAGACAAAGTTAGATCCTTATTCACCTTAAACTTTATCTTAACTAAGCTAAAAGATTGGTCCTTCGAGCCGGACAAAGAATGGAGTGAAACCAAAGTTCAAGTACCTGATAAGAAGGATGTAAATTCTGCATTCGAAAATCGGGATCCGAACGATACTTGCGACTGTATTTGTAGTTAGTAGACGTTTCATTATCTGAACTATCGTATCCTGACGACGTTTCACGGATACCTCGACTCTGTCTTTGAATCCTAAAAAGAAATAAAATAAAATAATATTTGTAAAGTACTTAAACTAAATTTTAAAATTCAGTGTTCATGCTGCTGGACGTTGACGAGTTTCCTCAGCTGGACCCAGCCTTTAGTTTAGTATCAAGTTACCATTACCATTACCATTATTGTCATTGGAATTTCTTTTTGAAAGTTGAACTCCGTATAGGATGAGAGAAAATGGTTTAAATTCTGCTTGGAAGCTATGACCCACACTTAAGTTAACAAAGTAACAAACAAGATTAAACAAGAGCTTATAATTAGCTTCACGAAGCGCTCATAGCCCGGCGGCTCGTGTCAATCCTAAGTGATCGACAAAGTTAAGCAAAAACTGTCTGTAGTTGGATGGGTTATCGCTAGTGGAAAAAAAATCTTGAGCGTTTCTGTGCTTCGGAGGACACGTAAAGCCGTCGGTCCCGGTTGTTCTCGTAACAGTTGTTAAGCCATGTCGGAGGCTTTCGGGCGGCATAAAAACTTCTAACACTCGGGTTGGCCACTAACCCCTCCACCAATCCGCACTGGAGCAGCGTGGTGGAGTATGCTCTAGGCCTCCTCAATCGGAGAGACCCGTGCCCAGTAGTGGGCCATTAATACATTAATAGGTTCAAGCCAAAGCCAAAGCAAAAGCCAAATCAGCTCCACACGTCAAGCGCTATGTGACAATGTATTGTCATATCTATAAACATACCTAGGCACAGATTTCATACCGCTGCCAATCGATGTTTTCGGTTTAGGCGTTCCAGATCGTTGTGAGCCATTGTGATTCGGTGGGAAGACTCGAGGTAATCCAAATTTGAGGTAGGTGTACATGTTCGAACCCAGGGCTGACCTGTTTAAAAAAAGGGGGTTAACTAACGGTAATATTTAGTTATCATAGATCCTGGCATTCTGTTATGTAAAAACAATACCGTGTACTGTTTGTACAATCATGACGTAGGTATCTAAGCTAAATAATTAATACCTAAGCTAAATAATAATAAAAAAATCCTAAATAAAAAGTGAAAACCCCAGTTTAATGTGTCTTTGGAATACTAAGATGACATATTAAATACAGCAAAAAATCAAGATTTATTTTATTTTATTTTATGTTAATAACTGAGAGTTTTATGCTATGATGTTAATTAGAAATTTCTTTATTATTCAGCCCGTTCCTAATTATAACACAATCCAAATGCAATGATCAATTCGCATCAGACACGGGTCGTTAGTATTGTAACTGTTTGTTAACAGATTACAAACAAAAATTAACAATACTGTCACTTCACTTGTTTTAATTATAAGCAACCGAATGATCGAGATTTGCTCGGTTTAGTGTTGCTTAACAACGACATCTACTGAAGTGTTGCTACTCGCCAATAGATGTCAGGAAGAGTCTATTGTAGTAGTTTTCATTGCCTGAAAACACGGATAAAACGACATTTCCTAAAATTGAATCCTAGCTAGATCGATTTATTGCCCCCGAAACCCCCTGCATACTAAATTTCATGACAATCGTTGGAGCCGTTTCCGAGATTCCGATAATTATATAAATATACAAGAATTGCTTCTTTAAAGATATTATACCTCTTATCTCTGTATTCCGTTGTATTATATATAGATAAAGAGAGTCCGAGGCTTGTGTAGTTATATAGAATCATAGAATATAGAATCATAATTATGGAATTAACTAAAACCCACACATTTGCAGGTAGGATTTATTTATCGCGAATGGCAAAGACATAAACAATTTACACAATACAAACAGCCGCAACCCGGAACAAACATTTATTTAATACAAAAATATCTCCCGGTAAATGAACCTGGGATACACAAGATGAGTACCTACGTATTTAGAATGACCAGCTCTACAACCTGTTTTGCTTCGGTTAGGAAATATTTTTGCAATTACTGTGATACGTATTTCTTTAAACATTTACTAAACTAAGGCGTTTGTTGCAACGCTTCTCCTTCATGTAAAAAAAATATTACAATACGGTGGTAGTGCATAAGTTTATCCGGTATACATCTAATACTAATGATGAAACGATTTTGAATATGTATTTGCAGTGAAACTCATTTTGAAGTGAACTACAATTTGTGTGAACTGCAAATTACAGGTCTCACCGTCAATTTGTTACTTACTTGGGTCCATATCTTGGGTGGGACAGTATAGATTGCACGGTGGTGTCTCGAAGCTGAAAGTTTCCATACGGCAGAGGGCTTTTGTCGGTGCTGCCCAGAGCGCTATCAGTGAAGTCCGAATTCAAGTTCTGTCTGTGGGAACAGAAGTCGGATGTTCAGTATTGATGTTTACCTTGATGATAGGGGATATATTCCCGGAGCTTATTGCAAATACTCTTTTTAAATTTTATTTTTAATCTTGTTATTGTTATAGTTTTACTAATTTTGAGTTTTCTTAAGTAGAAATATAACATGAACGCAGCCCTTGCTACTCTGTACAACATAATATTTGTATTGAACGCATCTTTATCAATTATGTGTATGTACTCTCTGCTCTCTCTCTCTCTCCAATAAAAATGTACTGTCTGTCGTTACGCTCCGTCTTTTTATTTAATTTTCCCTAGCTCTTTGAATCTCAAAAGTAATACAAGTTTTAATCATCTACCTAACACATAATTAGCGAGTAATAGGTACCTATCGTATGATGTTATAGATATGTGAGCAAGCTGACAATGTAAAACACTTGGACGTGTTACCATGCACAGTTACATTGCGTAATGGCATGCGTGGTGCCGGCGCAGGCGCAGCAACGCGGACATTGTGGAGTTACCTCAGATATCTCTGTGGTTCCGAGACAAGAAAATCTCACTCATTACCTTCAATTGTAATCGCTCTACAGTTTGCTGAACATATTGTTTCTATTGTATTTGTTTCGTTAGGTTAGGTTTGTCTTGGCTATATACTTTCATTTTTACGATTATGAATACATATTTATGGTATTTAAGGTAATGACTACGGATTGTTTAGAATTGGCTGAGAATACAAGTGATCATTGCTATGGAAACATAAAAAATAATTTTGGATAGATTCGAGTTGAAAATTGATTTAAAATTTCATTGAGGTAAATAATTACGATGAATTCTGGCGCTTCTGGCCCTTCTAACGCGAAAGGATAAGGAGAGCAAATTGTATCATTACAAAATGAAGTTCATAATTAAGACCCCTTGCAACGATCTACTCTCGTTCTTTTACGTAAGGCCTTAGCTTTATTCTTTTATACATAAAAATCTTCGATAATATGACAATAACGTGGATTATTCTTTAATGAAATTATATTTATAGTGCACTAAGTCTATAGTTACTTCGTTTCAAAGCTTCTCTACTGTGGTGAAACACGAATAAGCAAAAAGTTGTTCAGATACAGGTAGGCATGCGTCAGCATTGTATGCGTCATTAGTTGCTCATTACGAAAGCTGTAAGCTGCGCTCAAGTTCATCCGCGTAATGTGGGATACAATACGTTACAAAGTCATCGAAATTCCAATGTAGGCCGTTACTTTAGCAGAGAGAAATATACCGGTAAATACCAAGTCATTTATTGTCTCTATTCTATGTATAGGTAAGTTTTGTAATATCACAAAACACACCCCACAATGTACACGTGTGTATGTTGTTTATACACAATCAGGGTTTTAGGGCTCTCGAGGGGCCTGAGTTTTAGTCCCGAAAACATCAAACATTTTCAAAGCAAAAACTTCTTTTAAAATTTAATTTTGTATATGTTAATCAGCATTTCTTTATTCATTTATTATGTGTCCTACTAAAATATTTTTTCTTGCGTTTTTTACCATTCGAGGAAATACTGCGAGGAAATCTTCACATATAATATAACAATTTTCCAGGTCAATGTCGCCAAGTTCTGTCAGATGTTACATGGCAGGTACCACACATTTAAAAACGAATAGTTTTCATGCATGGCAGTGACTGAAACCTGATTTTCCATCCTAAAATACTTAGATCATTGTATTAAGTAATTCAAATGTAGGGCTTGAAGAGCCAATTAATGTTAGACGAGTTCTCCAATTTCTTCGTAGCGTAAATTTCTTTCTTTCATCTACCCTCTTTCTTGGCCGAGTGATGCATTTGTCGTACATATATCCATAAGTGACGATAACCTCTTACCATCAAGTGGATCGTCAACTTTAGCGTTTCCATAAAGCTTCATTATCTTAACGGTTTTGCAAGGGCTCCATAAATAGATAGTGATACTCACCGGTATATAGACCAGGCGTGGAGGTCCTCCGAGTGCATGCCGCGAGGGTCGTGCATCAATGGGTTAGAGGGGACCGAGTAGCGTCGCTCGCCCCCCAGCCCCATCGCAGACTGCGACATCTTGACAACTAGCTGGAAGGATTTCTCATGTTTATTTGTTTATCTGCATCGCCTAAGCAACATTTCCCGTTTATGACAGAGAAGATGGTACTTTTCTTGACGATCTAAAAGAACTTATTTTGTTTATTTGTCGTCATTTGCGCTACCTGACAGCAGTGCCAGATTTATATTTTTTATCAGTGTAGGCCAATTTATTTCCGCCGCCCCATGTACCTTCCTAAAATAGTAATTTTCCATTCATAGTAAGGAAGGCACTGAATTAGTCACTAAGAAAGAGCGTAAAAAAACAAGAATTACAAGTTTTTACGGCACTTTTTAATAGCAAAATAATCTATAATATCATCTCCTGAAATCTGCCGCCCCTAGGACGCTGCCGCCCCTAGGCCGCGGCCTATACGGCCTATTGACAAATCCAGGACTGCCTGACAGACATTTCCCGTATATTACGTAGAAAATACTTTTTTAATTAAGAAATCGCACAGTAAAATCAATAGAATATGAAACTGTTGCGTTTGCTCAACAGTTTTTGTCTTCAGTCATGTTAATGGACGGAAACATATTTTTCCTGATGCAATGCGATATTAAACATGCGTATAGTAGCCAGTGTTTCGTTATTTTATAGAAGAAATTTTGGAAGAGTTGCATGATCTAATTGATAATTTTCCTATCCTCTTGCAAACATGGAACGATCTAATCTAAAATCGCCATATTTTTTGTTTTGGTTACAATTTCTGAATTTTGTAATGAGCAGACCCATTTACATCTTTTTTGGCCATAAAAGCGCATCAATTATTGACATATAAAAACCTGTTGCTAGAAACCACAGTCATTAAATTAAACCGATGTATTGTCTAACTACAGCATTAAAATGTGATCGTAATCTTCTCAGACGAAGTTTATAGCAAGCAAAAAAGCTGTTTCGCCATTTCTGTGTTTATTTTGGCACCTAGATTGTATCCTTTGAAAAAAGTCACTACCTACAACTTAAGTTCATTCTTTGTTTCACCTAATCTGTAGGACAGTAATTTTAGTACTAAAGGTACCTATATCATCCCAAAATGTTGTAACGTTGCGTCTTCTTTGCACGCATGGTCATTCAATCTTCAATGGATACCTGAAACAAGTAAAATGATAAAATTAATATATTTTACAATCCAAAATTATCCCCGTAATAATGGTATACTCTGGGAGAAGGGAAGAAGAGGAATACAAGTTAGTCAACGGTGGGTTAGTAGACCTCAACACCTCTGGACAGATTGCTCTTATTATGCAATTTCTCTGTGTGTACAACGAAATACGCTTTTAATTGGAAATTATTTACAGGTGAATTGGGTAGAACAAATATAATATTTCAGTTTTTAGACTCGTTTGAAAATTTATTCACTAGCAGAGTACCAGCGAGTAATATTAATTTTCCTTGCATTTATTTATGCTAGGTACCCCAATTTGGGTATGTCCTGCTTTTGATGTTTCTAATTGCAACTGTTCATAAAGTATAGGTACCTAAATTATGTCTGGCTGGTTTAGAATTAACTCTCCTTTCAAATTCGTTGCCATGTCCCAGTTATCGAGAGTTTGAAAAAAAATGCAAATCACATTCTGTCTGACTTGGATCATGTTATTATCCTATTTGTGAAAGAGTATACCTAACCACAATGGTCGAAAGTATGACGTCACCGGATACAAATGCGACGAACGCGGCCGTTTTGTCGCGGCCATGGTGGAAATTTATAAAATAATGGTGACAATGCTGATGAAAATTTGATTTTTGAATTACTGAGTTTAATTGTTTTTATTAAATTATTTGAAATTGGTCATGACACTCATCACACCAAGCCAAAATACTAAGTAACTAATTTGAGGATACGCGGATATACCTTAGATATCTCAACAAGA
This sequence comes from Thymelicus lineola, assembly GCA_963932265.1. Classification (NCBI taxonomy): domain Eukaryota; kingdom Metazoa; phylum Arthropoda; class Insecta; order Lepidoptera; family Hesperiidae; genus Thymelicus; species Thymelicus lineola. The sequence continues at coordinate 4,167,335 of OZ010684.1, read as the reverse complement.
AGGTTCGCAAGTTTTTTTATTTATTTATTTTTCATGTACACATAAAAATTGAAAGGAGAACAAATAACAGATAAATTGTACAAAGGTACTGCTTATCTCTTACGAAATTTCTTACAGCAGACCTGCGACTGGAAAAGTGACAGAAAGGTAGATGGCGTGCACTCAATAATAAATAATGTAAAATACAATAACTATAGCTAAAATAACTATAATTGTTTAGATTGTAGTTTTAAAGTTAATAGAAATTTACGGATGAGGAAGTTCATAATTCATAAATCCGTACCTGGTTAAAGTAAACCAAAAAAACCAAAGCCCCTCGCAAAGGTTTCCCCCGTTTCCCCGCTCCCTTATGGACAACAACTCATCGACCCCGATGGAGTTACGATGTCTATGAAAAACAGTGGCCACTTACCATCAGGTGGCTTATCATCTGCTTATTTGTAGACTAATTAAAATTACATAAAAAATAACAATGGCTTATGTTTATTAACTATGGAGGAATGTTTAAAGCAAGTAGGAAGCATACCCACCCACACCCACTATTGAATAATAAAATTAATTCAATAACTTCGTAAACTCATTACTCGGCTGCACGGCATACATTATAATCAATACTAATATTATAAAGAGGAAAGATTTGATTGTTTGTTTGCATTGAATAGGCTCCGAAACTACCGAACCGATTTGAAAAATTCTTTCACTGTTGGGAAGCTACACTATCCCCGGGTGACATAGGCTATTTAGTTATATAATTTTTACTATTTTTTCCGAAGCGACGCGAGGGCGATTTCCTAGTATGGAATAATTTAAATACATTATATTTATGAAGAATTGCCAACAACATACGGCATAACTGAACAAATGCTTTCAGACAGTTGTGGCAATTTTCATTGACTTGGCAGGAACGCTTTTGTGCCTCCAGAAGTTCCCAAAACAGAAACACAGCAAGGATCTTCAGAGTGTTGTAGTTAAAACACTAGCTACCTAGGTACTTACTTATCTGATATCTTAGTACCTACTGGAATTTAATCACAACAACGTCAATAAAAAGACAAAACATGAATCTTGTAAGCAATTAGAAAATCATTCTTTTCCTAGGTGACAAAGTAAGCAATCATTTTCCGGTGACGAATGGAGGGAAATATCAGGAACCAAAGTCCAAACAAAGACAATGAGGCCTTGAACTAGGCCTTTACGGCTTCGCGGTAAACGGAGCTGAGTTAAGAGCTCCGTGGGATCACATTGTTGTCATACCTCGTGATACCTCGAATAAGAATCTTGTGTGATGAAATCATCAACTTGGAATTGAAAGTCAATGTTGTGATTATTTAGTGTGGTGACATTTATTATGGATATAAATTATGTTCCTACATTAATATGTGTTTCGACAATATGTAAGGGAAGGGGGGGCAAAACGGGGTCGCGGGGCACAACGGGGTCACCCAAAAAAACAAGTAACGATGCACACTAGACGTTTGTTGTTTTCACTAATAAATGACCATTTTGTATCAGTATTTAATCCGACAGTGACCGGCGACTAGTCTGCAGTCGTTTGGTTTTTACGAAAATAAATATTTTTTGATGTGATTTCATCTAATTTTGAGTGAATACGGAAACACATGTAAAAAGGTAAGTGTTTTCATTACTATTATTGTTTATTTGTTGTGTTTTTGTAGAGATATTATTTATTGATATGTTTTAAACAAAATCACTCTAACTGTAGATTTCTTTTTTTTGTTAATTATTTCACATAATGTTACCAGTAGGGGCATAACGGGGTCATGGCTATGGGGCATGACGGGGTACCCCATTATGTAAGGTAGCCTAAAGGAATGATGTGAATATTTGATATTGGAATTTTAATTTTGTTTTAGGTATTACATATGGTACGAACGTACAAAAAGAAAAGTTCGAGAGGCAATACATACATTATACAAAACTTAGACAAGGATACTTTATGCCTGTATTGCCTTGATGAGAAACATACGTATTTAAAGTCTGTGGAGGGTTGGGTGGCCTGCCAGCTATGCAGACGATGGCGTCATACAGCCTGTGCTCGTGTTGACGACGAGAACCCAGAAGAAATTCACATCTGCACTTATTGTGAATAAAATAACCATGTACCCCATACTGCCCCTACCACGGGGCACAATGGAGTTTTCATAAGGGTTTCGTAAAATTAAAATTTAAGCATTATTTGATTAGTTACTTCGCCAAATTCTGTGCCAAATGATAACCCTAATATGTAACCAAAGTGTTATGATTATAATAATTACTTAATATATTTTGTTTATTCTGTTATTGGCTATTTTCCTTAACGTCCCCGTTATGCCCCCCCTTCCCCTATTTGTATTTTTTAAATAAATAGGTGCCTACCTATACTTACTATATTTATATTGTAGACTAGGCCTCTACCTCTCTACCCACGTTTATGGCCGCGTTTTCCAGAATAATTAGTACCTTATAATGTTATTACAGATGACCTGTGTGCTAAACATGAAAATCTGTTCAGTCGTTTTTGCCCGAAAGATTAAGAAACATCGAAACATCCTCACAAATAAATAATAATAATATTATAACTTCTTTCAGAAATATTGGATTTGCAAAGCCCACTTTTCGATTCAGGGCTCCTTTTGCGAAATATTCGGCTATCAAACATTGAAGTATAATGTCATAGAACATACATCTCGAACAAAATGTGTGTCCCGCCCGGGAGGTTCGATTTTAAAAATTGAGCCCCGGTTCTCCTTTCAAAATGGAACGAATCCATTGAAGATTGAAGCCACGTGGCGCCAATGCATTATGACATGCATGGTGTTCGCGGTGTCGGTTCTAAACGCTAGTAATAATACTTCAATGCTATCAAATGCTAATTTTGGTTAGAGTCAAGTGTACCTACGAGTTATAGCCGATAGCCATTGCACATCCACACTTGGTTACAAAATGTAAACAAACAAACCAGAAATAAACAGGAAATATGGAATACGCAAGCCTGAAACATGAATATTAATAACAGTCTGCTCGAATACCTCTGAGATTTCATACAAGTTTAGTATTCATTCCTATTCTTGGATAGGTTGTCCGGAAATAATACGTGTGGTACCTATGTGTATACAAAGACATTAATGTATATATTCATTTATATTCTCTTGCACTTCTAAATTATATAGTGTTACTAGCTGACCGGGCGAACTTCGTATCGCCTAACAATCAATGAATGTAATAATACTTTTAACGAAGCTTTTATAGTTTTAGTTGGTTTAACAAATCAGAGATTGTTAAAATCGATACAGCCGTTCTTATCCTCTCCTCCCTCTTCTTCTTCCTCTAACTCCCTCTCTGTCTTCCTCTCGTCGTCGTGAGTAGCCATTATAGTGAAAAGTTAAGCTTTTTACAATTATTTCCACGATGCTGCTTTGACCAGTCACACACATCAGAAAGACGACGTTTCTTCCGAATTACCAGACCCTATGTTTAGAGGATAATTTTATATTGCAACCTACTGGCTTTAAAGCCATTGTTTAACTAGTATCCATTCATTTGAGGTACTGCAATGTCAACGTTGCAAGATCACTGAATGGTGTTGTAAGTCCAGACACAGCACAGCTAGAGTGGCTAAACAGGTTTGCTATTAAATCCCGTGTTACCCGTATCGTTTCGCGTAGGATTGCCAACTGGTTTGTCGTAGGCCTATACTCAAGACAGCTTGGGTTAGCACATCGCTTTGTGAAACATCTAAGTTTAATCAACATTTTGAAATAGAGTACCTAATAGGTACACTTAGGTAGAAACTAGCTGTTGCCCGCAGCTTTGCATACGGAAACTACTTATATTTTTACTTATTCAAACTTTTATCCTGTTTTCCCGGGAAGCCTTTTAATTTTCCGGGATGAAAAGTTGTCTAAAATATGACCCAGGGTATCAGTAATAACTACCAATTTTCATCGAAATCCGTTCAAGGGACAGACAAACAGACACTTTGAGTTTTATTATAGTATAGAAGATAGGTAAAAAAGATTTTTTCTTCTACCTTCACAGTCTCTTACGTGATAAAAAACAACAAATGTTCCTAATAGTTAGTCAAACTAATTCCAACTTTATCGTAGGTGGTATTATCCAAGAGTTATAACGCGTTTATTCATTTTAATTATAGACAAAGCCAGTGTTGCAACTGATAATTTGACATCGGCAAACGGTGATTTATGTTTCAACACGCAACCTTAATCCCAGGACAATTATTTTGGAAGTCACTTACAGACCCTCACCTCAATCGATAAAAGTACCGGTATAACAATTGTCGCTACCGGTTTAATCATTGCGTGCTGCCATATTGTAATTTGTGCAAATACAATCACGTTTTTATTAATGTTTTCGCCATTGTATCATTAAGTCTCTCAGTAATATTAAGTAGTAATGAGACTAATCAATTTCATGTCTGTATCGTTTAGTATCTTGCTTAATTATTACTTCTCTTGTATGCATTTAAGTACCTACACAGTTCTTGGCAATTTCTATGCATTAAAATATTGACGAGACACTAGGGTTAGGTATCAACTTGACAATTGCTGTGGCTTAAATATTGACGAGAAGATGATGAGAAGGCAGGGGACAGATATCGCACCCTCAGTGGAAAAAAGTCATAAGTTGAAAATTGCAATTTTACAGTAGAGCAAAAAACTGTTAAAATATCAGTAAGCAGTCAAAGGAATTTAGATTACGATTTCTTGCACAAAACCGTCAAGATTAATGATAAAAATTTGTAAAAAATTGAGCATATCCAGCTTTTGTCCCTCTTTCCAATCATATTAATAACTAAAATTCGACGTAAGACGACTTAAATGCTTTTTTCCACTGAGGATGCGATATACAATTTCCCATTAGATATTTTTGTTAAACTTAAATCTTTCTCAGTGGATGCTGAAAGGGTGAGGTTGGTAAATAAAAAACTGGATTCTAAACATACAATTATACTTATTTCCTATGTATCAGTTATCACATATTTTATTTCCTTGTAATTTAATTGGCAACTAAGTTGTCATAAGTTTTATTTCACCATCGCTATTCGTAAATATTCGTCAATAAATCAAAATAATTATACTGCTTTAATTTTAGTAAATTAATACTGACACGCAAATGATAATTGCCATTGAAACTACGTAATAAATACACAATGTTGTTAGTTCTAATTTACTTTAAGAGCAATTACTTCACCATGATGGATGTTACGCTCGATGAAGATTTATTGTCATTCTGGAGCAGAAGAAGAGCGATGGAGCGAAAACTGATGTTTTCAAGAGACAGGCTGGAGAAAGCAAAATTTATCATTAATCTTAAAAGTACTTGGCTATGTCGTCGACACGCGCTGTGAAGTAGAAAATTCAATTTAACATTTTCGATTATTACCTATTTTATAAATTGATAAAATTAATAATATGGGAATGATATTATATTGAAAACCTTGAATTTAAGCTACTTCCGTTCGCTGTGATATCATAAATAAAATGAGATTTGTGAGTATTGAGAGCTATTTTGCCTTTGCGATTCACCTTATATCCAAGCTGGGTAATCATAACTGGACTTGCCTTTTTTGCTTTTCTTGCCTTTCTAGGACATAGACTATACAAAAAATTCCACTTAGGTTGGTGAATAACCCTTCCATCCTTTACAGTAGTGCAATATGCCTTGAAACATGCGAACAGCGCTAATGCATCGAAGTCAATATTGGTATCACAAAGAGAAAAGCGCGTGAAAAAACATCTGTACACCAAAACACCTGTTTTCTCGTTTTACTCAATACGCGTATCGGTGCATTTCTATGTGGCTTATGTCGTAGATAATGGTTGAATAAACAAGTGTACAATATTGTGTATAGAAAGTATAAACACAACTTAAAGAACGAAAGTATGAAGCCCGTAACTCCAAGTACCTAATATCCTTGTAATATTATAAACTAGCTTTTGCCCGCAGCTTCGCCCGCGGTAGAATGGTTTCGAAACGAAATTTTAATTATAATAATTAATTTAGATTTATATGCCCGTGGATATCGATTTTTTACAAATCCCGCGGACTCTGAACGAACTCTGAACTTTTCTGGTATAAAAAGTAGCATAAGTGTTATTTATTTTTATGAAAATACCCGGCAAACGAGCTGACGATCCACCTGATGGTAAGTGGCTATCGTCGCCCATGGACATCAGCAACACCAAAGGCATCACTGGTGCGTTGCCGGCCAAGAAAGAGAGAAGAAAAAGAAAGAAATCCAGGGTATAGACTATCTCCATTCCAAATTTTAGCCAAATCGGTTAGGTAGTTGTGGCGTGATTGAGGAACAAACATCCAAACATCTTCACAAACTTTCACATTTATAATATTAATAGGATGTTAAAGCTTGTGAGCTTATTTGTTACACTTTCACGCAATATCTACTGAGCGAATTTTCGTGAAATCTAGCACACAGGTAACCATGACCTGAATTAAGATAAATTATGGTCCGGACGTGAAAATAACCTGGACGTTATCTTGTCTTATCGAGAGTGACTCCGCCCGTTTACCATGTGTGCGTAATTTTAGTGCGGTCCGACGCGGTAATGGCGACCGATTAATAACAGTATGGTGTCAATGTGTGCGTGTGATACTTGTACGAATAGAGGAGTTGGTATTACTATTGGTGCCTCACTGAATTTGTTGCTGAGAATCCGTCTGTTCTTTTTTAAGTCTATGATTATGGTAGATACTTATTATCTCGGAAAATGCGGGTAAAGCTGCGACCAGAGCATTAGTCAACAATCATTAGGTACTAAGACATTTTAATCAACGAAATGCTTCGATACGGAATGGCAAGAAAACTAGCGATTGTTTATGAAATGAATACAGACTTCAATGTAATAATTATACCGAAACTGGTCTGTAAATGCCGTCCATTGCAACACGTTACAAAATTGTAAGCCACAAAGTACGTATAATCAAAATTCTAGCGCACGAGATAATCTCCAGTGCCAATGTCCTTCACGTTGTCAGTTGCGTTAGCGTTAGCTCCTGCGAGCGTGCTCGGCGAATTAGCGAATTGTTTAGTTTAGAAATGAAGGATATATATGAAGACATATTGGCGACGCTTCATTCTGTATCAGCCTGTAATATTTGGCGGAATAAATTTAATATGTTATACTTAGATTTTTGAAGTCAAATTTTTAGGGTTCCGTAGCTTTAAGGAACCCTTATGGTTTCGTCATGTCAGTCCATCCTTCCGCAGTATAGCGCAGATACTCTTAGTGCTAGAAAGTTGTAATTTGGCCTGGATATACATATTTATTAAACAACAAAGTTGTAGAATAGAATTAGCAGGGTGTCTACCCCTATAGATAAAGTGGGATGAATTTTCTTATCGTAATTATTTATAAAATACGATTGCAACTTGCGCTATAGATGGAGTTAGAGAAAAAGCGATTCGCCTCAATTACGTAGACTAATAATAAACCAATAAGACATGAGTTTTCGATTACCGCAGAATTGCATGCAAAATCGCAACAGCGGGAATGCAGGCAGGCTGTGCCTGTACCGGTCTATTTTTACCCGCATACCGACCGGCGCCCGACGGTCGACGGTCACTGACCAGCCGTCGACCCTTCCATTGTACCATACACCATACCTACCATCCTACCACACGCACAGATTTTTCTTAGAAAACAAAGGACAGGAGGGTGAATTTCAACAAACTCGAATTTTGCCTAATTACAGTGGCGAATTTAAATTTGCTGTTTCTGATAATTTTTTTTGGCCTAAATAATAGATAAAGAGTAGTGCTAATTTATCATATACTAGAGATCGAAAAAAAATGATTAGTTCATGAGATATTTCCATTTGAAATCATCAAATGCCACCGAAATTATTAAAGGACCACCGGAATTAAAATTCAAGCCACCGAAATTGATTAAATTTAAACTTGATGTTTCTAATACACTTTATTTGGCATAAATAATATGTAAATAGTAGTGATAATTAGTCATATAGTAGAGATTGAAAAAAAAATTATTTGTTCCGGAGATATTATCAAATTACACTATCAAACGCCACCGAAATTAGGACCACTGGAATTAGAATTTGATCCACCGAAATTGATTTATGCCCATGAGAAATCATAAAGGCAGGATAATTTAATACTTTAAAGATAATATGTACATTTTGAAGAATAGGAGTCTAGATGAACGGACTCCTTTTAGCGGTAATTAGATAGGCTCATTGCACTTCTGAGCCACGTTTATAAGCTGTTTTCTAGGGTCCTCACAAATCGCATTGCACGCAGGCTTGACGACTTCCAGCCTCCCGAACAAGCAGGATTCCGAAAAGGCTACAGCACCATAGACCATATACACACATTGCGGCAGATTATACAAAAGACCGAGGACTATAACTTGCCGTTATGTATAGCCTATGTGGACTATGAGAAGGCCTTTGATTCTATCGAGATCTGGGTGGTACTAGATTCTCTCCAGCGGTGGCGGATCGAGTACCGGTATATCGAGGTGTTGAAGTGTTTGTACTCATCCGCCATCATGTCCGTCAGAGTACACGACACAGCAACGAACCCCATCCAACTGCAGAAAAGTGTCAGACAAGGATGTCATATCCCCAAAACTGTTCACCACTGTGTTGGTAGACGTGTTCAAGCTGATGGAGTGGAAACAACATGGTATTAACATCAATGGCGAATACATCACACACCTACGATATGCCGATGATATAGTCATCCTGGCGGGTTCCCTGGAAGAACTTGGAACAATGCTCGGGGGACTTAAACAGCGCCTCACAACGGGTGGGTCTTAAATCATGTCGAATGTCCATGTCACACCCGTATCGGTTGTTGTTGACGGCGCTGCTCTCGAAGTTCTAGACGAATACAATTACCTGGGACAAGTGATCCAGATGGGTAAGTCTAACTTCGAGAAAGAAGTCACTTGTAGAATCCAACTCGGATGAGCTGCGTTCGGGAAACTCCGTCATATATTGTCGTCCAAAACACTACCTCAGTGCCTGAAGTTTAAGGTGTTCGAGCAGTTTGTGTTACCAGTGATCACATACGAATCCGAGACGTGGTGCTTTACTATAGGCCTAATCCACAACCTCAGAGAAGCGCAGCGGGCTATGGAGAAGGCTATGCTTGGTATTTCTCTACATGATCGCATCAGAAATGAGGAGATCCGTAGACGAACAAGGGTAACCGACATAGCTCGAAGAATTAGCCGGCTGAAGTGGCAATGGGCGGGCCACATAGTGCGAAGGACCGATAACCGTTGGGTAAGAAAGGTCCTCGAATGGCGCCCACGTCTCGGAAAAAGGAGCATAGGATGATAGGCCCCCCCTCGACCAGGTGGACTGACGACCTTAAGAAGACAGCGGGCATCCGCTGGATTCAGAAGGCTCAGGACCGGTCAGTGTGGTATAAGTTAGGGGAAGCCTATGTCCAACAGTGGACCTCCAAGGGCTGATAGATAGATGGAGACACGCTTGTATTTCTATGGCCTATACTTCCCTATACGCTTTGATTTGCCACCGGAGCCACCGAGATTGCGCCACCGGACTTAGAATCAGAGACAAACTTGAATTTTAAAGAAAACTTTTAGTCACAGGTTAACTTTTATTTCACAGTTGTAGCTGAAAACCGTTAATGGAACCCTCCATAAAATTTCTAGATAATCTGCTTTGTACTTTTACTAATATACATGACATCGGAATTGGATGATTTTGTATTCCTGCGCCACCGCAGTGAGTACTTACGTGTTTGGCAGGAGAATTACGCAGCCAGTCGGTCATCCTAACACGCAGTTTGCAAGAGCACAACTGAACGGTGCGGGGAGAGCCAGTAAGGTGTCTTCCAAATCGTGAAGTAACAAGTAATGAAGTATACAAAATGCGCCACCGGTATTGCTTTTTTTTGTAGGACATTTTTAAAAGATGTTTTAAGAGCTGTTGTTTAATCTTAAATTACTCCATAAATATATATTAGTTGTGTTATTTAATGTATTTCTAAAAAACATTCCCTTTCAATGAAATTTATTTACCAAAAAAAATTAAATTAATAAAATATGTAAATAAACGCAGTTTGGACAGTACACCGGAATTAGATTTTAGGTCTTAGATATTTTTTTATTAAGAATCTATGTATTAAATACCTCTGAATACTTCACTATCATGTAGATCACTACTTAAACTACCTATATAAAATTATGCATAATTGTAGTTTACCTCCACACATTAATTTTCAACCTCGCCGTCTCAAAAATGCACTTGGGAAATTCACCCAGGAACGTCACGTCTACAACTTAGGGTGAGACCTATAAACTGCACTTGGCCACAGTTAGGCTTTGCTCAGAATAAAAGTTATCGTAAGAAAAATAATGGTCCAAAATTAATTTTAAAGTTAGCCGTTTAATATGATTTTTTTTTCTTATTAACAAAGTGTCAGTCATTTAATGCATTTGAATGTTGTCGCAAGTTCTAAGTCTAACTTCGCTAATAGATCGCACCCTTATAATTATTAGTCTAACGCTCCAAATTAAGAGTCACTAAGGGTTACTTAAATCGCTCCTTAGTACAGGTTTTGTGGTGATTCTTTACTAAGGAGCGATTTAAGTACCCGTTAGTGACTCTGAGTTGATACGTAAGATGTAATGAAGATAGCAGGAGGTATCGTTTAAAACACCGCGAACACCATATAATATGTCCCAATGCATTGGTGCCACGTGGCTTCAATCTTCAATGGATTCGTTCGATTTTGAAAGGAGAACCGGGGCTCAATTTTGAAAATCGAACCTCCCGGGCGGGACACATTTTCTTCGAGATGTCTGTTCTATGACATTATACTTCAATGTTTAAAACACTGCTTTTTGTTAGTTCTCAAACAATGCCAGGGTGTTAATGTTATGAAATATGTATGACACGACCGCAGATTGCAGCCGCACGCACTGTCCTCACGACATCGTACTGTTGGTAGAAACAAAGGTAGTTTACCGGAAGAACCGGAATCAGCCTAGAGCTTTGAATGTGGTCACGTAGTTTGTGAACGTGATCAGGGAATAGTAGCTTCGACTTTCTTTTAAAGGGTTGTCAGTATTAATTGCTTTGCGAAAAGTTTTTTGTCCATTAATTTTTCGCTTAAATTTTAATATAATCGGTTGCCTGATACACACATTTGTTACTGGTACGACTTCAACGAAATCTTTTCTAAAGCAAGTTTTAAAAATATAGAAAATTAAAAAGTAAAAATATTTTGAGCTTTGAGTTAACCCTTTTTTGTACCTTATTAGGCACAAGAAAAACAGCCAGCTTCTTGGGGAATAATATGACGGATTGTGAGATATTATTTTATCCATCCATCCCCTAAAACCTCCTCATCGCCCATTTACGTGCCCACTCCTCAGACGTCTAAGATTTTTTGTTCTAAAAAAATTACAATAAAAAAACATGAGAGGTGTCAAGGGACACCCGGATGGAACGAAGTTCCTTTCGATTTAAGTATTGTTTTGTTGTACAGCGCCATCTCTGTAAACATCTCTGAATCACTTCAAAAAAAGTGTCGTCATTCGTAAGAATCAAAAAGTGTCGTAATTTTCCGACTAGCCCCCTTTCACAACGCGCGATAAGGAACTTCGTTCCAATATCCAACGAAGGGCAAACGGAACACACTTCCAGTGCGTTCGTATGTAAGTAGATATAGTCGGCAAAAGAATTAGGTATACAGGGCATGAAATAAAAACCTTCGGTAATTAATATTACAGAATATTCGTGTTATTATCAATGTTAAGGGGATGAATTATGCTAGACCGTGCCGGGCATGAGCCGTGCCCCGTATGAGGAACTTCACTAATATATTTTACTCGGCTCGGACGCGGACGTCGCACGGTAGCTATAGCATAAACGCTCGATGTCCGCGTCATATATAAGTTGAATCCAAAAAAAATTTTTTTTTTTAAACGCTATTATTTCAATTTTTTTTTTGATTTTCGTGTATTGTCATCGGAAATACACATGTCTACCAAATTTCATCAATTTTCATTAAAGGGAAGTCATTCAAATTAACGTTACAAGATTTGATCCTTTGATCCTCCGAAGTGAAGCTAAATATAAAATAAAAGCGTTTAATAACCTTATTGCCGTGTAAATAGAGTAGCATTTTGATCATAATATTGAAGATTTGATGCTTTGATGCTCCGAAGTGAAGCTAAATAAAAGCGTTTAAAAATGTCAGTGAAGTATTGAAACTATGTCTCGTCCGTGCCTCGTACGGGGCACGGCTCGTGCCTAGCACGGTCTAGCATAATTCATCCTTTAATCGTAATTAAATATTGTGTAATTATTAAACACTAGCTGTGCCTCGCGGTTTCACCCGCGTTAATTTGTGGAAAAAACTAACTATTAAAATTTATGATGTTATATGTATAGCCTTCCTCGATAAATGGACTATCAAACACAAAAATATTTTTTGAATTCGAAGCTGTAGTTCCTGAGATTAGCGCGTTCAACTAAACAAACTCTTCAGCTTTATAATGTTAGTATAGATAGATTACGTACCGAACGTTTTGATTCATGCTCTGCATAGCTAATTCTTTTGCCGACTGTACATATTAGAAAACACACGCAGTGACACGCATATTCCCAAGTAATAAGTCACGAAAGAGCAATACATACTAATAAGTACAAAGTTGAGCATGGCACGCACAATGCACAAATAGCATAACCACAATTTTGAGCGAACGTCGAGCGCTAATCTGATAACTGTGAACTGTGCCTACAGTTTTTATGACCAGTTTGCACCATTGCACAATGCTACTGATAAATCACGCTTTCAGGTGTTTTGTTCTCGTGTGAAAGTGGGAAAATAACAAATTGTTATCATACGTAGCTGTGAGTTATAGAATTGGCATAATATAGGCAGTAGGTCGCTACATGTAGACTAATAAAGTGCTTACACACTTTTTTTATAGAAATAAAAGAGCTGACTAGCCGGTAAAGGAGCTGACGATCCACCTGATGGTAAGTGCTATACTTACCATCAGGTGGATCGTCGCTCATGGACATCTACAACACCAAAGGCATCACTGATGCGTTGCCAGCCAAGAACGAATGAAGAAAAAGAACTGACTCTTAAACCAATGGCAATGGCACTTCGTGAAGCTAGAAAAATAAAGTAATCCTATTGGTAGAACTTTTCCTCGCACACAAACTCGCTGCACGGACATCTTGGGTAGAATCTGACTTTTTAACCGATTTCAAAAAAGGAGGAGGTTCTCAATTTGGTTGTATTTTATAAAACTGTTACCTCAGAACATCGTCATATATCAACCTAACGAAAATTTATTTTTAAATACTTCCAGATTGATTCCATGACTAATTGAGGGAACTCTACAAATATAAAAGGTACAGTAACACGACACTATGTTAAACCAGTTTAGCGATTTTAAATGGTGATCCTCATCGAACGAAATTTCGTTATACAGGTTATACTTAGTCGGCTATTTTTCAGATTCTTGTCTTATTTTTTTAACGGACTGTCGCATTTGCTGCTCAAGGGAGCCACAAATGAAACGAGACTTTTCTGTCCCCATACCGCCTCAGGCGTGTTCCCCTCAGTACCCCTCGCAGCAATGATTCGCTCGCATCTTTATACAGACTCAGTTGTATTGTTATTATTTTTATGCCTCGGTTTAGCCATACACAAAATAAATGGAGAATTGGTTGAAAATTAATCGTAATATGAAGAATTTTCCCAAAAAAATCAGCCAGTTAAAATCACATCAAGTTAACGACGTAAGTATACAATGAAAATGACTTCGTAACCAGTTCTTGCGTGGTTGACCGTCGCAATAAAAGGAAATGCGAAAATGATGACTAACCGCCAATATGTAATTTTACACACAACGTCTACCACTTGAAACCTGTAATTTGAATCCACCGAGTTCCCACAAATCAATAGGCGACAATTGAGAAAAATTGGACACAAGGTTAATGTTATATTCTTGATTATATTTTTTATTGCTTAAGAGTAAAGTAGGTAAGTGATATTTAAGAGGTAAAGAAGCTTTGGAACGCGGAAGGAGCTGAAAAACAGTTGATATTTAGTGATTTTGATCTAAGCGATCTTCATTCATTCCACTAAAATATTATAAACGTGAAAGATTATGAGAATGTATGAATGTTTAAAATCTACAGGTCGGATTTTCATGAAAAGCACACAGGTTAGACTATGATCTGGAATGAGACATAGGGTAAAGCGCTAGTTGTAAATAGTAACGAAACAACAAAACTTGCCGTACGCTATTTGAATGTCATCGGCATTAGATGGGTGAGAAGTGGGAGTGTTGTAGGCACTTGTAGGCAATCATCATCACCCACTTGCAAATTTGTTCAGCGCTGCAACCCGGTATTACCTTCTAGTGAGTACGTCAAATTCCAAGCGTTGCGAATGGCTTGTTATTTTAACCAAGTTCAAAAAAGGAGGTTCTCAATTTGACTGTATTTTTTATGTTGGTTCTCAGAACTTTCGACTGGATGGACCGATTTTGAGGATTATTTTTTTAATCGAAAGCTGGTGCTTGTCATGTGATCCCACTTAAATTTAAGCGAGATCTGACAATGGCATCCATGAGAAAACCATATAAGACTTAATTTACATATTTACATAATAAGTACGTGCGCGACAAATCGACGAATAACTCAATATCACGCCAACCGATTTCGATGATTCTTTTATATTGGAAAGGATGTACTTCATTTGAAGTCGGTGCTTTTTTGTTAAAATTTTAGTAACTAATGTTTTAGTTTAATTATACTGCAGTGACAACAGTCTACCTAATGCTAAATACTACATATACTTTGTTATGCACTTGATCTCTGGTACCTATATTCTGAGCCTAATAAATTCACTGGCACAATAGGAATTTATTACTAGCCTCAGACAACATTATAATAAAGGATCAAAATATATTTTCAATTGCTTTTAAGAACAGAGATTTTTCATGGAATAGAAATATTCATCGCTATTAGGGTTCGAACGATACTTTCGATACTGAGTAGGTATCGATACTTTTGTTCGCGATACTCGATACTGAGTACTCGATACTCGTACCTGGTAAGTACTCGCAAGTACTCATATGAAACGTCGGTATCGAGTACGTTTAAGAGTCTCATGCTCTACCGACTGAGCTAGCCGGGCTTATAAAAGACTCTTGTGGCCCGTTTTACCGCTCGTCGGGACATGAAATTCACTATCGACGACCTTTATTTTTTAGCTCTGATCTGACTGTGATCCTCGCGAGTACTCGATACTCGATACTGAGTAGTATCGATACTTCAGGACCGATACTTTTTTGGTATCGATACCTTACCCGTCGATACCACACGAGTACTCGGTATCGATACCAGAGGCCGATACTGCGAACCCTAATCGCTATTTTTGATTTATGAAGGGTTCTATTGGTCCTTTATTCAGTTCAATGTCCGAAAGAAGTACACAGAATTCAGGATATTCGCATCGATTTTAATATGATTGAAAACAAACGCAGTAGATCAATAGAAGCCTGACCTTTATGTAACACTGTTGCAAAAATAATATGTTAATCGAATGTAAGATTAATTGTGTATATAATGTTTTTAGTGTGTAGGTACATATTATAATGAAGTACCTATTGTAAATAAGAGTTATTATTCATTTATGATTGATGACAGGCACTGGTGGGCCGGCGCACGTTTTGAAGTCAAGAATAATTCATAATAATTTGTGCATTGAGTATAAAGCTGTACCTAATTTAGATCTTTCGTTATCCTAATATGCCTACTATTTAATGATCATTAAACCGGACTTGATTTTGCACACCTGGGGAGTTGGGAAGTAAAATTGCAGTTGCTACACCACAGATGCTTTGTCACAGAAAACACTAGCTATTTAAATTCACTAGCTTGACAGTAAAATTCGATACGAAAACGTCAAGGCGTTCGGTCGCGCTGTAGTGAAAAGGACAATGTCCATTTTCGGCTGTTCGTGGACAGGATGTTCATAAATAAATAATTACACGAAAAAATATATTTTGTTTTTTAACTTATACACGCGAAATATTTTTGTATCAATTTACTTTTTTAAAATAATATGTTTAATAAAACATTCTACTGATAAACTCTTCCTATTGTCACATACACAGAGTAGTTACGTCAGTAGAATTGCAACATTATTCCAATAACGAAAATAAAAACGATATATCGATGTTATTTCGAAGTTTTAATTCTCACGACAAAAAGTTAAGTTTGGCAAGATACACGTATAAAAAGCAATAAACTATAAATAACATATTATTTTTACTAGAATAACATATTATTTTATGTACGTTGCTTTTATAATAATTCACGATAATGAACAATCAATGCATTGTTTGCATCCCCAACTGTCAATCGTTGCACTGGACATAGTAGTGATTACGTACTCTATGGACATAGTAATCTACGTTTACTTTCAAGTCGCATTAGCTTTGTTTTTCGCATCGTGGATGCTTTAGTCTGTGTTTTTCATCATTAATATTATTACGACCTTTGGTTTACGAAAATGGATTTAAAGCCTGCCTCTGACGTTGACCTTGGCACGTTTACGGACCTCGAAACTAATCCTATCGTTGACCCCGGCTTGAATATGGATATTGTGCATCACTTGGACACGGACACGATCCACACAGAGGACTCGGAGGAAAGGTGTATTATATTTATATATTGTATGAAAATGAAATACTTAGCAGAGATGCTATAAACCAATATTGTTGCAACTGCATTGTGGGCCGGCGAACAGTAGGTTGCTGTGCTCATGTAATGACTGTTATTTGGTTTCTGAGCTGGGCAAGGTACAGAGATGATATAAATGCACCAGCCCAGTTCTTGGACAATATATCAATACCATACAAGTCAGATTAATAGAAAAAATGTCAAGGAGATTGTGCGATTTCTTTAAAATACCTACAAAATATTTCTGTCAAATAACCAGCATATTAAACATCTGGTTACAAAACAATTATTATATTCTCATATAGACTAAGTAAAGGTATTAGGCCTATATAATATTTATGTTGAAATGTGGTGTTCACTGATAGCCAAATGTCCATACAAAGTGGACATTGTCCTTTTCTCTGCTTTTTATTTCCATCGCCTATAAACAGCTTTTCAGAAGCTGATTTAAGAGTATTTAAGAAAGGTAAATATATGCCAATAGATGTTTAATGGTCTCTATGTTCGATGTTATTTTTCTGGCATTTTAATAGAATGATATTAAAAAAAAATATTACTCTTATTTACTTTTAAGTAATATCATAGTTTTGATAGAGCACATGTAGAAATCTAGAAATCTCTTTCTTTCTTGGCCGGCAACGCATCAGTGATGCCTTTGGTGTTGCTGAGGTCCATGGGCGACGATAGCCACTTACCATCAGGTGGATCGTCAGCTCGTTTGCCGGTTACTTCCATAAAAAAAATTGATTTATCGCGCATCCGAGGGCTACTTAGGTGGGGAACGTTAAGCCCCGTTGTCTGTCCCGATGTTCTATCGTTATTTAGCAGTACCCATTAAAACATGTCGGAGACTTTTTGCGGTTTGTCTGACCTTCGAGTAAACCACACATCCCTTCTAGACCACTAGACCAGTCATGTGGTGAATGCTGTAGAAGATTCAAAGAGAATGCCAGTCAGTAAGTCGCTTATAAGATTATGCTAGCTAAACTTTACTCTGCACATTTAAAACTAGTATTCAGCAATGACCAAAGACACAACTTTACGATGAAAGCTACCTAGATACGCCCACATTCACCCATGAATTAGCCTAATATATAATAGAATATTATTTAATATAAATTAACGACGGAAGAACCATCACGAGCAGCATATTAGTCAGGGTTTCGTCACAGGTTTCGTCATGGTAAATACACAGCTATTCACTCGACAGGAATGTCGCTAAAACCGCCGCTGGACGCGAGAACGCAATTTGTACAATATCTTTATAGAAATTATAGATACAAGATTTATATAAAAGGAGTTAGTATTCGCATAACTTGTGTTGTGAACAATTGAACTGGCTATCGATTAAGTTCACAATCTTATTTATTTATATTTATTATTATAATTAATTGAACGTTCACACGGTCATCATACCATTGCATTCTAGACCACATCTCCACTTAACATCAGGTGGGATTGTGGTCAAGCATTAACTTATTCTTTAGTAAAAAGGAAACAGATATCTATCTCATAAATGAACGGGACTCAAACTCGGGGCCTTTTGCTCTGCAGCTAAAAGGTTTACTACTAAGTAGACGCTATCGGAACCGGACTGGAACGAATTAAAAACGAGACAACATCGAACGAAAATAATAATAGAAATTTTATCTATATTACGGAGCTTGGCTTGAGAGCCAGTTCTTTCTTTCTTTTTCTTCTCTCTTTCTTGGCCGGCAACGCATCAGAGATGCCTTTGGTGTTGCTGATGTCCATGGGAGATGATAGCCACTTACCATCAGGTGGACCGTTAGCTCGTCTGCCGGCCATTTCTAAAAAAAAGGATTATAGTGGGTACTCAATTATCCTATACTTACTTATACTTACATAGTCATTATTTATTTGAGCGTGCAGTATGATGATGTCCAAACATCGGATGTGGGTCAATACGGAATTAAATACGAACACAATACCTCACACCTGCTTGTAAAGTAAATAACAGTTTTCAACCTTATTTAGCAACACATAAAAGTTAAAATTAAGACGAAAATATTAGAATAGTTTGCAACGGAGAGGGACACTAAATTAGGTAGTACATTCGATATAAACTTATCGCGAGCAATAGTAAAAGAGCAATAATACATACATTATAACTATATTCTGTAGATTTGTAGCGATACTTTAATGATTTTAAAGTTTTGAAACCATCAAGCCGCTCAGGACAAAATATAAATTTTCTGGCAAAAGTTTTGCTCCATCATCGTAGATACCTCACGGTAAAATATAGTAGAAATCATATTAGAAGATACATTTGTTAATCCATGAATTATTGTCCACAAATCTCTCTCCGCATATTACCCAGGTCAAATCTATAGATACGACCTTTATTTCACAAATTTCATGGTACGTTTGCCGCATTTACGGTGAGCAACTATCATGGTTCTCAATTTACTTAACCCTCTTTGTATTACGTAAAAAATAGGTTTGATTTGCGTAACAAGATTTAAAAATAAAAACCGCAATTTGTAAACAAAACGGTAAAATCACCGTTGTTGGTTTGTCAGTCAACGTCACTATCGATGTATTTCGACAATAAGGTGCGAACTCCAATGACGCATCAGTATTCGACAAAAGTTGGATATTTTTTTAGTGCTTATAGCACTTAATAAAAAACTGTGTATCGGTTTTTTTTCATTATCTCTGGTAACTAATATCGCATAACAAAATGTAGTTAACGTAAAGCCGAATCTGCGCAATTCGATTCCTAAGCATAATCCCCTGAAGTGAAGATAATTCTTGTTCACCGCGAGGAGGAGAATCTTAAGTTAAACTTTATTACTTTTTACCCGATTGCCAGGAAGGGTTATGTTTTTAGCGTGTAACTTGTATTAAGTATATTTGTATGTACATAATTATGTATGCATGTAATATTCTCCATCTATCTATTTATTACCTCATATCTTCCAAACCGATGAACGGATTTATATAATTAAGATATCGTTAGATTTGTCTTGATAACTCAAGTGTTCATAGATATGTGAAATGAAGAAAAAACAAATATGATAGCAGGTGACTGTGAGGTGCCATTGTTTGAAGTGTCAAAAAATAAAAATAAATCGAATAATGCAGTATGGGTATCAAATTAAAGAGCTATAATAACAATAATAATTAATTATAGAACTATAATTTATAAGGATTTCAAAAAGGTATATGATGATATGTTTTTTGACAACAGGCATATCTACACCAGGTGGTTTTTTTTTAATTTTTAATTTATTCTAGTAGGTACTTCATTTTATTAGTAAATAAAAAGTTACTTTTATTTCACTTCCAAATTTAAAAAATTTAAAAAATTAAGTATCCATCACTGGTGTAATGTCCAACGCAATACACTCCTATCATATACAATTCCTCGAAATTGGATGACTTTTCAAAACTTACAAGTTATTGAATACTTTACTATTCAAAGTTCAATTCAATAACTTGTAAGTACGCTTGGCTTGAAAAAACTTAAGAGTTTTTGCTGTTATTCATAACTTAAAACTGCGAATAAAATGTCTGCACGTTCAACATAGGTCATTCAACAGCCTTTACGCACAAGGCAGCGTTATCAAGCCGAATCCAGTACATAGTGGGTCAACAAGTTTTTGTAAACGAAGTAATGTACGTCGTTCAGGGTAGAAACCGTGAGTATTGACAATTTATTCATGAGTTTACTTTCGCTTGTCTTTACAGCTAAGAAATGGATTACGAAACCGAGAAATGTACCCATACTTGCCGGAATATTATTACCATATTTACCATAAGTAAAAACATGTATTTTTACGTAAAAACAAATCTCAATAATAATAACTATAACTAACGAAAATTTACGTAAAAAACTTTCAACATATTCATCGAATTTCACCTCTTTTTATACCGTACCTGCCTACATTGGAATTTTACTGCTTCTTCTTATCTTTGATGTAGATTTTGACGTCATCTCGTTGAAGTCTTAAAATAATTCAATCCCTCTTGTCTCTGTACTTATTCCGTGATTCAATCTCTATATTTTATAGAACATAGACATGAGCTAATACATGAGCCCAGTATACGAATATTTAGTTCATTGCATGAGCGTATATTTTGGACTTTTACATCACAATTCTTTCAACCAATGAAAAGCATTTCAAAATGGAATTTCATTTTAGTTGACGAATCACCCTTATTCCCATAATAGGTACATAATTAAAGTTCAAAAATTACAGGCAAGCGATAGGAATTGATTCTTAGATATTATAGTATCTACAATTACACAGTATTGTACCCATACCCGCGACAATAGAATGGCGTGGACTTGGACATAGTAGTAAAACAATACGAAAATTACAACCAATTAGGACTCTAAGCCTTATTGGTTCTCTAGAACGAGATTTATTTGTCACTACACTACCAGAACCTAAACTTAGCAGGAAGAATACATGCTTCTGTAATCCCACAAAACAAATTTACAGCTGATTCCTTGTTAAGCTCAGTATGATTACTATGATTATCTGTACTAAAGTTATCACTGTAGAACTCAGAACCTAAAGTTACAGGAAGAAATACTTGCTGAGCGTAGCCCTTCTGTAATCCCACAAAAACTTCACAGCTGATTCCTTGATGAGCTTATTAATTGAAAAAGTTATAATTAATATAACTGTTTTTGTGGTTCTGTGTACCGTAATAATAACCATCATAATTTTATGCAGTAGTATCTATAATATATTATTTTGCGAGTGTTTTTGTGCCTTTATTGAAACAATATGTAACCTACTTATCAGCGTAGAATACATAACCATACCTACAGGTTATCAGTTAGATGATTCTGATCGTACTATTATTAAACTAACTTTTTGTTTATCATAGTAGGTATAAGATTTTTCAGTTTCAAAACTTCCAATAGTAGTATGTTTGCAACTTTCTTTCCTATCTATCCGTTGCTTACTAGGTAGTATACGCACTATATTAACTCATAGTTAAATTCACAGTTAAATTAAAATGCTGTAATACAGTATGTAACAATTAATAAGCAATCTTATCAATAAATTGGCTTCCTCGCCTCACATCTACAATTAAAAACATCGTGTGTTCCCAATCACTGCACTTCCGTAAAATATAACGATGAAATAACAGACAAGGCTTTTTAAAGGTTACAGTAAGGTTACACAGTTACAATTATCTCTGACGTAACAATACATTTGTTACAGTTGGATAATCTTACGAGGATTATGATGTTTCGAACATGTTTCGAAGTTGATGTTACTTTTCTTCCGTAAGAGAGAAGGAAAATGGCAAGGAATAGGTTAATTACCTGATAATCTTTCATAGCATTTGTTTTTTGACTTAATATCTGTGATTATGAAAATTAAAGGTTAACAAAAAGTGCGGATTTTGACAAAAGAAAAAATTCAAACGGTATAAGTAATAATATTATTTATTTTTGGAAAGCTTTTCATGTCACAAAATTGGACCTAATTATTGTTGATGTACTTATTACAATTATTTGGAAACGCAATGACGAGCATTAGGCCGGAGGCGTTGTTGGTTAGAAGCAACTTTATTTTTTTTAAACGCTTTTATTTAGTTTCACTTCGGAGCATCAAAACATCAAACTCAATATTATGATCAAAATGCTACTCTATTTACACGGCAATAAGGTAAACGCTTCCCGCATCAAAAAATCAAATCTTGTAACGTTAATTTGAATGACTTCCCTTTAATGAAAATTGATGAAATTTGGCAGACATGTGTATTTCCGATGACAATACACGAAAATCAAAAAAAAATTGAAATAAAAGCGTTTAAAAAAAAAAATTTTTTTCATTTCACTTATTATTAGTAGTCCTCTTTACTACAATCGTAAATTATAACTAAAATGAATGGTAGAATCTGGAAAGTGGGTGGTAGATGGCGTAAAGGAACTCACCAAGCAGAAGACTCTTAGAAAGAAACTGAGTTGTATACTTACTTTTCAGCAGTGATTCAAATATTTAAACCTCAAAATATAATCTTAGTTTAAGAGCAATGTAGTAAATTTATTATCATCACATAAACTGTCGTTTTCTCCTTTATTATCTAAGTATTAATCTTTTATAATTTAGGTAGGCATGCTGTTAACGAAGAAACCATATAACATTTATAGTTCGATAATTTTGTAGAGTCAAGGTTGGTAATATTATTCTAACCTACATAAAAATAGTTTGATTACATAAAATAAAATATGCAATTTGTAGGCATCGTGATGTGTTAATAAAATTTGGTATTTTATTCAGAAAAGTTATTAAAGTAAACGAATAAAATAATTTAGGTCAAGATCACAACGCGTGTGAGGCACCGTTGGGTACCTACATTTAATTGCAAATTCGAACGTGATAAATTATCCTTAGTTATAACATCTAATCATATTTATAACATCTAACTAACGATGTTTATTTACTATAATAAGATTTAAATTAAAATTTAAATTTATTTTATTTTCATTCAGCTGGCAAGGAAATTTTTAAGATAAACATCTATTTTAATAACGATCACAATATTGTTCCAATTGGAAATGGAATTCAACATCACAATTCATACGATTCTTCTTCTTCCGAGGACTTTTAACCTATTCTATTTTCTCTCAACAAAGCCGATCTGTCTGAAATGCTTCAGGAACATTATCAATGATCATGAGCTCTCTTTGTTCCCCAAAGATTCTTAAGAATGTACTCAGTAGACAATTAACATAATGACATGACAAGAATTGAAATAAAAATACCGTTTTCTACAGACAGTGTCTACAGTAGCTTTAAGAATGATTCATTTGCCAGACGAAATGACATACATATAACTAATTTTTTCTCTCTTCTGTGATGAGGATGACGCATCTGTGAGTTCAGAGGCTTGCGAATTTCCCCTTTATCTGAACAGTTAAGAGGCTAATAACCTTTTACTGCAAGGACGTGACGTACATAAGAATTGTCCAAGGATTTTCACCAGGAGAATTTTAACGGTCAATGGCCTTTTGTTGCACGAAAACGCAATCATTAAGTGCCCGTACGAGTTCATACCCCACATTTCCACCTTAATTAGATATATGATTTTAAATCTATGTGTAGTGTAGTTGTCCATGACCACGAATACGATCCATGTAACTGGGTCGAAAATCGAAATATCGATATTAAATATGAATCGTGAGGACTCATTACATTAATTTAAAATTTTTAACCGACTTCAAAAAAAGGAGGAGGTTCTCAATACAACTGTATTTTTTTTATGTTTGTTACCTCAGAACTTTCCACTGGGTGATTCTTTTTTAATCGAAAGCTAGTGCTTGTCATGTGGTCCCACTTAAATTTTAGCGAGATCTGATAATGGCATCCATGAGAAAAACGTATACATATAAGTCTTAAATTTACATAAGTATGTGCGCGACAAATGGATGAATAACTCAATATCACGCCAACCGATTTCGATGATTCTTTTTTTGAAAAGAATGTACTTCATTTGATGTCGGTTTTTTTTTGTTAAAATTTTAGATTATTAGCTGGACAGGTCAAAAGGTCAACTCTCTGAACTACACAAAGGGGCTATTTGCCAGGCTTCATTTTCATTCATATCACGTTGATCATGATCATAGTAGTTTTCACAACGTTTGAAACGAAGGTTCTCCATAGAGATCCGAATCGGATACGAATAATGTGTAGTTTTACGATTACCAGCTAGGTAACTGATAACGATCAGTATTGCAGAATGTTTAGCAAGTAAGGTACTGTATGTTCTGCAATGGACTCATAACGCGATCCATTCCATTAACCAAGAAAATTAATATTAACTAACTTTCCGCTGCTCTATCATCTTCATCATGTGTGGATTGTAAAATTATAAATTGTGATTTTTATTTATTTTTCTTGTATGGAGTTAAACGTATATGATTAGTATTATTTGATAAAGTTGTATTGGATAAAGTTGACCGACATCAATGGATGGTTTGCATCCTGAGTTTTTACCTGACTGAGGTTACAAAATTTTGCTGTTTAAGTTACACATGAAAATTACAAAAATATTTTACAAAAATATTTTTTGTACGGCGTTGGTGAATCTAGATCTAGAATGTTCATAATCAAATAAAATAAAACCAATTGAAGCATAATACCACATTTTCTAGGGCTAGTATAATACCCCTTTCTATAAATAACAGGGTTATTGTTATGACAGTTGCAACTATTTCAGGATAACCTTCTTACTTTTAAACCTAAGCCTAAGATAATGATTCTTAATAATGATAATTGCTTGATAATGATACTTTCAGACTAAAAAGACAGCCAGTAACTCACAGTTATTCATCCATATCACTGTTTTAATGTATCCATCACTATGAATGAACATTAATGTGATAATGTCCGTTGTGAACATAACGTGGCCACTGCAAATGGACCGCACTATTACATGGTTCTGTTACTAATAGGGATGTTGACACTAATTATAAATTAATATAAATTTATGTCTAAAATATCAGTGGTAACATTTAAAGGCCTAAAATATGATTCTTTTATTGAAATCAATCACAATAAATTAAATATCATTAATTTAAAATGTTAAAAATTGTACTCACTGTCACGTGACCTCAAACGCCATTTTGAGAATATGACGTCATTGGAACAATTTTATATGGAAATTCAACAAACTTTGCAGACAGATAGTATTGAATATCGTTTAGTGACGTCACGTGACGTTTTTGGTGGGAAATTTGATAATGATTTTTATTTATCAATTATTGTTTTTAAATTGAAGATTATTATTTTTATAATATTTTTTTCGTGAATATTGAGGTTCTATCTATAAAATAAAATTGAATCCTAAAATTAGTCAACATCCCTATTGCCATTATAATCATTAATAAATGATGGTGTACCGTTGCAGCGGATGAAAGATGAATACTGTTGTTGTTGAGAGGTGTTAAATCAAACTTAGATAGATATCTACTACAATACACGTATTAGTGGTTTAGGCGCAAAATGTCCTATTCGCGAAATGTCCGGCGGACGCAAAAGGTCCTATTCGCAGAATGTCCTATTCGCAAAATGTCCTATTTTGTGTCAATGTTTGTTCTGTATTCTGAGATGTCAATATACCTACTAAAACAAAAGAACTCTGACCGTGCTGATCCGTTATGGAGTTCCCTTGACTGAGGCCAAACTTGAGTACTTATAGTTTTTGTACTGCTTATTAAAAAACTGCATTGTCA
This sequence comes from Thymelicus lineola, assembly GCA_963932265.1. Classification (NCBI taxonomy): domain Eukaryota; kingdom Metazoa; phylum Arthropoda; class Insecta; order Lepidoptera; family Hesperiidae; genus Thymelicus; species Thymelicus lineola. The sequence continues at coordinate 4,141,354 of OZ010684.1, read as the reverse complement.
TCAGAACTAAAGCAATATGTAAAATTTCAACTCTTCAGGATAAGCGAAACACTCACACAAACAGGAAGCTTAATAAAAGCGTTTAAAAAACGTGTGTGTGTACTT
>OZ010684.1:3944435-4141049 GCA_963932265.1 Thymelicus lineola | reverse complement strand
TAATGCAGTATGGGTATCAAATTAAGTAGCTCACCATTAAGGCTTCCAATACGTACTTACGTAATTACGCAAATACGTAATTACGGACAGATTTTAAGAGTCCCACAAATACGTAATTGAAGAGTTCAAATCCGTAATTACGGATAATAACGCAACGGATAATAAATAAACGTATAATAACGCAAGTACATAGATAGGATATTATTAATTTAAAATAAAGAAGTTAAACAATCTTAATGTTTAAAACAATTTTAACAATTTTCATGCTGTAAAATTATAATATGTTGTATGTCATTTGAAAGGTAATTTTATTGGATTTCAAATGCTAGTAAAAAAAAAATTTTTATATTTCCTACTTAAATTTTAGGAATTAATGCAACAGGTCGAAATTGTGGACATCTAAACGAATAGAATAAAACGAAAAGATCTTAAAATTTTATTTCCAATTTTATTTTCTTCCCCCTCAATGTTTTGTATTAATGACTTTAATGACCCCCTGGCTCTAATGACTGCTCGTAATCGGTTTGTCATCGACCGTATGAGTTTCCTGATGGAATCTTGTGAGATTTCCTGCCACTCTTCGACTAAAGCAGTTGTTAGGTCCTCAATCAACGCTGGAGCTTGCCATCTTCCTCGTACCTACCTTTTCAACTCATCCCACAAAATTTCAATTGGATTCAAGTCAGGGCTACGGGCTGGCCAGTGTAGTGTGGGAATCCCGACTTCTTTCATGTACTTTCTTGTCTCTGCAGTGGTGTGGCAGCGGACATTACCGTGCATTAACAGCATATCCTGCTAATAAAACCAGCGTAGAAGCACATAGTCTAGCAGAATGTTGTTGATGTATCTTTCTGCGGTTAGCCCTCCTCCCCGACCTCCACCGGGTACGAATATCAGCTCCGTTTTGGCTTCGATAGAAATCCCTGCCCACATCATACAGGACCCACCCCCGTATGCCACGGTTTTCGCAGAACAGCATTGTGCAAATCGCTCCCCCGGTCTCCTGTAAACTCTTCTTCGACGGTCGCTACCATGCAGACACATTCTAGTTTCGTCCGAGAACAAGACTCGGCTCCATTGCTCTATACCCCAGTCTAAGTGATCGCGGGCAAATTGAAGCCGGGCTTGTCTGAGCCGCTGCTGGACGTCAACGCCGGTCAGGTATCGATTCCAGAGTGAAGTGGAGACAATAAAACGGTCATTTCTCACAGAAGTGTATCGCTGACGGCCAGAACCTGGTCTTCGCACTAAGTTTCCAGTTTCCCTGAAACTCTGGTATACTTTTGAGACACATGACTGACTCAGATGAAGCTGATGAGCGATAGTACGCTGAGACAACCCATGCTGGATTAGAATGACGATTTGAGCGGCTTCTGCAGGTGTGGTTTCTATTTTTTACTTTCTGTGTTCCCAGTGGCGTGAATTATTGGACTGATGAAAATTTTTTCACCCATGGCCCTTTTTATAGGGTTTCAGGACTTGCAAACCATATTTTGTTTTATTTTAAAAATTAATGAGTTTTGTTTTTACGTACCATGATATAAGCTGACTAAGATTTGGTTATGATATCAAAAGAGGATGAAAGCCAATACAATTGCCTTTCAAATGATATACTACATTCTACAATTTCATTGCATGAAAATGTTAAAATTGTTTTGAACAATCCCCGTTTAGGTGATTCAGTATAAAGCTCGCAAGTGTAGATACACTAACTGCATAAATAACTTTGTAATCCCATATAAATATATAGGATAATAAAGTTACATTTGCAGTGAATGAATCAGTGTATATGTATAATATAATGGAATAATAGGTGTAGATAAGTACCTAGATATAATTATGTTCAAAGGTAACTTATAAAATGGTCAACGGAATAAAAAAGCAAGAATGGGAGGAGATATCTTATGAAGTTTTACCAAAATCCCGCAAAATATTAAGTAGACTAAATTGCCCGAAAATGTTAGTATTCAAGAGGTAGAAGGTACTGGAAGGGAAAAAAGTAGGACTAACTCCAAAAAGAAATAAGATGCAATCAAAAACATAACTTGTAAAAAAAACAAGTCTTGCAACTCAGTTCTTCCGTAAATACCGTAAGTTATGTTTTAATGGCATCATATTATCAAGAACAAAAATTAAATAAATAAAACTTTGAGCCTATTCGTACGTAATTGATTTTAGATCTGGAGTTTAATTTTAAAATTATTATCTTCTGTAGTTTCTTGTTAATATAATAGGTAAATGTGAACATTTGAAGATGTTTGATTTTTTATTTCTATTCCTTCCTAAAATACAATTTATTTTATACGCAAAAAAATTGCGCCCTAAAAAACAAATCAGTTACGTAATTACGTATTTAGAGCAGCGAAATGCGTATCTAAATACGTAATTGGAAAATCCGTATTTTTGGAAGCCTTACTCACCATAAGGATTTCAAAAAGGTACATGATGATATGTTTTTTGACAACAGGCATATCTACAGCAGGCGGTTTTTTTTTAATTTTTTAATTTATTCTAGTAGGTACTTCATTTTATTATTAAATAAAAAGTTACTTTAATTTCACTTCCAAATTAAAAAAAATTAAAAAAATCACTGGTGTAATGTCCAACGCAACTAGATACAATTCCTCGAAATTGGATGACTTTTCAAAACTTACAAGTTATTGAATATTTTGCTATTCAGAGTTCAATTCAATAACTTGTAAGTACGCTTGGCTTGAAAAAACTTAAGAGTTTTTGCTGTTATTCATAACTTAAAACTGCGAATCAAATGTCTGCACGTTCAACATAGGTCATTCAACAGCCTTTACGCACAAGGCAGCGTTATCAAGCCGAATCCAGTACACAGTGGGTCAACAAGTTTTTGTAAGCCAATTGAAGCCAAGTAATGTACGTCGTTCAGGGTAGAAACCGTGAGTATTGACATTTTATTCATGAGTTTACTTTCGCTTGTCTTTACAGCTAAGAAATGGATTACGAAACCGAGGAATGTACCCATACTTGCCGGAATATTATTACCATATTTACCATAAGTACAATCATGTATTTTAAGTAAAAACAAATCTTAATAATAATAACTGTAACTAACGAAAATTTACGTAAAAAACTTTCAACATATTCATCGAATTTCACCTCTTTTTATACCTACATTGGAATGTTACTGCTTCTTCTTATCTTTGATGTAGACTTTGACGTTAAAATAATTCAATCCCTCTTGTCTCTGTATTCCGTGATTCAATCTCTATATTTCATAGAACATAGACATGAGCTAATACATGAGCCCAGTATACGAATATTTAGTTCATTGCATGAGCGTATATTTTGAACTTTTACATCACAATTATTTCAACCAATGAAAACCATTTCAAGATGGAATTTCATTTTAGTTGACGAATCACCCTTATTCCCATAATAGGTACATAATTAAAGAACAAAAATTACAGGCAAGCGATAGGAATTGATTCTTAGATATTATAGTATCTACAATTACACACTATTGTACCCATACCCGCGACAATAGAATGGCGTGGACTTGGACATAGTAGTAAAACAATACGAAAATTACAACCAATTACGAGATTTATTTGTCACTACACTACCAGAACCTAAACTTAGCAGGAAGAAAACATGTTTCTGTAATCCCACAAAACAAATTTACAGCTGATTCCTCGTTGAGCTCAGTATGATTACTATGATTATCTGTACTAAAGTTATCACTGTAGAACTCAGAACCTAAAGTTACAGGAAGAAATACTTGCTGAGCGTAGCCCTTCTGTAATCCCACAAAAACTTCACAGCTGATTCCTTGATGAGCTTATTAATTGAAAAAGTTATAATTAATATAACTGTTTTTTGTGGTTCTGTGTACCGTAATAATAGCCATCATAATTTTATGTAGTAGTACCTATAATTATATTATTTTACGAAAGTTTTTTTGTTTCTTTATTCTTTGCCAAAATTAGTTTTTGTTATAAATGGTTTCAATTTTTTAAAGCGCCAACTTTCAAAAATCTATTGAAACAATATACCATACATACCTATCAGCGCAGAATACGTAACCATACCTACAGGTTATCAGTTAGATGATTCCGATTGTACTATTATTAAACTTACTTTTTGTTTATCATAGTATTAGATACGAGTAACCACCCTCGCTTTGCTTCGGTCTTCTTATTTTTTACACCTTGGGTTACATTATTGGAGTTTTATTAAGGATCCCTAATTTTTTTTAAAATGTAATATAGCCTATATTACTCGGGGATAGTGTAGCTTTCCAACAGTAAAAGAATTTTTCAAATCGGTTCAGTAGTTTCGGAGCCTATTCAATGCAAACAAACAATCAAATCTTTCCTCTTTATAATATTAGTATAGATTAGAATAGATTTTTCAGTTCCAAAACTTCCATGTGTAGTATGTTTGCAACTTTCGTTCCTATCTATCCGTTGCTTACTAGGTAGCATACGTAGGTACTATATTAACTCATAGTTAAATTAAAATGCTGTAATACAGTATGTAACAATTAATAAGCAATCTTATCAATAAATTGGCTTCCTCGCCTCACATCTACAATTAAAAACATCGTGTGTTCCCAATCACTGCACTTCCGTAAAAATATAACGATGAAATAACAGACAAGGCTTTTTAAAGGTTACAGTAAGGTTACACAGTTACAATTATCACTGACGTAACAATACATTTGTTACAGTTGGATAGTCTTACGAGGATTATGATGTTTCGAACATGTTTCGAAGTTGATATTAAGAAGAAAATTCTGTAAGAAAGAAGGAAAATGGCAAGGAATAGGTTAATTACCTGATAATCTTTCATAACATTTGTTTTTTGACTTAATATCTGTGATTATGAAAGTTAAAGGTTAAGAGGCCGTGCCGAAAATTTATTTGACAGAGTTATGTCATATTCATTGCGAAGCTATGTCTGTGTGCGTCGTTCACGCACACTTGGCTGAAGTTCGTGCTTAAACAATTTTGATCCTTTAGTTGATAATAATTTTAGGATGCATAGTATGAACAGTTTAGAAATAAAAGTGTGGAATGTTTTTGTATATTAGTTTAATATATTTATTACAATCAAAATGAAAAAGTTTTAGATAAACACACACTAGGTACATATTTAGGTTATTCAGTGTTTTGCATCAGAGATGTCATTCATTTATGTTTGCGATAAACTTAGAGTGTACAGACAAATTTAACATGTTTCATTGGTACCCACCCGAAAATCAAACGAGTCTTGATTTCATAAAAAATGTTTTTGAAAATGAAAAATTTAAAATTTTGGGCCATAAAAAATCTTTGCCGAGCTGTAGGACTAAATATGTTGTCATATTCATAACCTATTAAATTGGCGTATTATATAAACTTAAATTAAAAATTGAAAAAAAAAACCATACTCAAAAAAAAACAAAGTCTGAATAGGTAAAAAGTAAAAAAATCATAAAATAAATCTAGATACGCGGCAGCGAATCAAGCCAAGTTCAAGCAAAGGAACTGGCTAGCATTATTATAATATTACACGTCAAAGTCAAAGTATTTTATTCATATAGGTATCACTGATACACTTATGCACGTCATTTTTTAGCTTTTCGGAAGGTGCTTTGTCGTGGAGGAGAAGAAAAGCCCAAAGAAACTCCTCAGCACATCTTGTAAAAAAAATATTACAAAATAAGATAATAATACAAAAGTATTTACTATTCTGAGCGGAACTGGTTGAAGAGCTGGTCATTTCCATGCCTCTTTGTCATTTAAATACTCGTCTACACTATAATATCCCTTGCCTAACAATTGTGTCTTTACACGTTTTTTGAAAGTTTCTATTGGCATGTCACGTATTAATTTTGGGATTTTATTATAGAAATGTATACCAAGCCCTATGAAAGATCGCTGCACTTTACTTAGGCGGAACGAAGGCGTAACTAATTGATGCATTCTTTTCGTATGACGATTATTAATATCAAAATTTTGTTTATACGCGTTTGTACTCTTCCGTATAAAAACTACATTGTTAAAGATATACTGGGAAGCTACTGTAAGTATACCTATTTCCTAGAACTTTTCACGCAAAAACTCCCGAGACCTAAGTTTATAAATAGCCCTAACTGCCCGTTTCTGAAATATGAAAATTTGTTTTATATTGGCTGCTTTACCCCACAGCAAGATGGCGTAAGGCACGAACCACTTGGTGCCACTTTTGACCCTTCTATAACTCAAAACCTCTTTAACGTAAACACATTACGTGTGTTTAATTATATTCATAAGGACATATAGAACCCAAATTTAATGAAGCTAGCTCAAATGGTTATAAAGATATGAAGGTCAAAATGTCGTAAATTTTAGCACTGACTGACTGACTGACTGACATATAGTACCTAAATCTAAGCTACTTCCAGATGACCTAGAAGGATGAAATTTGGAATCCAGCTCGGTAATTGTGTTCAAGCGTAGGAAAAAAATATAAAAAAATAAAAAAGTCGAAAAATAAGTGGTGTCCCCATACAAAAAACTTGTAATATGCGTAAACAACCAGCCAACGGTGTGTCGTCGGCGGCGCGTGGCATTGCCTAGTTTTCTTTACAAAAGTAGTGATATCCCACCAAAAACATAAATGTAAAAAAGGAGAGCCAAGTTCAATACAAAAATTCTGATAAAAACTGGCTTAGTGAAATCTAACCTACTTTAAGATCTCACATTTTTAAATAACAGCAATTGTTATAGGTATCCAATAAAGCAAAGAAATAGAGTTTAATACTTGTTCATAATGTTTTTTTTGAAGTGAAACTTCTTTAGAATCGTTAGTGATTTGAAACCGGATGCAACGACAGGTAAGATAATATAACCGCTAATTTCGTCTTTCAATTTAACTTCTCCGTAGCTCAATGGTCAGGACGTAGATACACAATACCTGATGCACAGGTTCGCGTTTCTCAGTATTTGTTTTTTTTTAGTTTTTTTTCTTAAGTTTTTTTTATACTGTTTTTAAATACTTTCAAATGCTCTTTTAAATATTTTCAAAGAATTTATCAACAAAAAATAAGAATTTCATTCTTTCATTCTGTCGATCGACCGACCGATTATACAGACAGTAAAAATGCTAAGTTGTATTCATAGATGACGCGAGGAATAAGAAAGAACATTCGTTTTATTGCTAGATAGATTTTTAAAAAGTGCTAAGTTGTATTCATAGATGGCGCTTCGATTTATTGCTTTAAGATTCGATTTATTGCTTTTTCATCTCATTATCTTGAAACCAAAATTTTGGAAAGTTTCCCTTCTACCACGTGTGAATTGCACACATTTTCTTTTTTTGTTCCTATAAATACATATTTTGATTTTGCATAGAACTTGGCACTCATTTAGATCTCCGTTCGTTTTGCGGCGAAGCCCATAGCTAAGCTTAATTTTTGTATTGAACTTGGCTGTCCTTTTTTACATTTATGTTTTTGGTGGGATATAACTCAATATCACGCCAACCGATTTCAATGATTCTTTTTTTAATTGAAACCAGGTGCTTGCCATGTAGTCCCACATAAAGAACGGGATCTGACAAGTACTTTTTGAGTAACTTCGAAGTCGGTTATTTTTTGTTAGTAGGTAAATACATCATACACCTACGATATGCCGATGATATAGTTATCCTGCTGGATTCCCTGGAAGAACTTGGTATAATGCTCGGAAACTTTAACAGCGCCTCACAACGGGTGGGTCTTAAGATGAACATGGACAAGACGAAAAACATGTCAAATGTCCATGTCACACCCATATCGGTTGTTGTTGACGGCGCTGCTCTCGAAGTTGTAGACGAATACATTTACAAACAAATTGTTCCTAGCTGTGAAACATTTGATATCTTTTGTCAAATTGTCATTTGGTTGTCAAATTCATTCAGAAATTTGTCTGTTTCATAGCTGTAGTAGGAGGTCCGATTTCTTTGAAAACTTAACGACTATATTATCTTTCTAATGTAACATCAGCGACATATCTAACTTTTTTATTTTTTAACTGACAGTAGAGGGAGAGGGAGAGGGGAAAGAGGAGGGAGATGGGGCTCGAAGGAGACCTCGAGAGGGGTGAGTTGTTAGGCAGTACAGAGTTTGCCGGGTCAGCTAGTACATTTGTAATATTCATGTTATTTATGACTTTTTAAAAGTGAAACCTTCAAAAATTTTGTTTTCAGGATAATGAGACGAATGTAAAATTTCGGGAAGATGATAATTGTAGGTTTTAGTAATGATCATAGTGATTCAAAGTTAGATAATTATTTTACGTTTTATTCGTATACTATATCACATATATGTATTTATTCAGACTCAGAGCTTAAACCTTTTATACACCGCCCATCTTTCTGTACGTCCCGCCAAGGCCATGCACGACGCACGATGCAAAAGTACCATGAATAGGCTTGACGTACGTCGATAATATTATTAATTGTTTGCTGTATTTGCACGACCAATTTTCGTCCTGTTTTCCACGCCTTAGGAAAATTTCCCTGCTCGAGACAGGCATTCAGGAGCCCCCTTAGTTGCTACTCCAGGGACTCTGCGGCGTCCAGGGCGGAAACCAGCACTCGACCCGGTACAACATCGGGACCCGGGGTGGTATTTTTGGAGCGCAACCTTGCCACAGCGGCGCCAGCTCAACTCAACTCAACTCCCCTTCCCTCCCCCTCCCCCTCCTCCTCCCCTCCCCTCCCCCCCCCTCCCCTCCCCCTCCCCCTCCCGTCCCCTGTACAATGCTTCCTATCTCGCTTTAGAATTTATGTGTCTGTCTCTTTTTACTGGACAGTTTCGTTTCATCGAATTTCAAATCACCCCCGTACTAAAGAAGTTTTCATTTCAAAAATGTAAGTTGAAACACTTGAAGTACTACTAAGTGAATTACTAAGTTGAAAAACAAAAATGGAACTTAATAATTTCTAGGAGTAAAATTAATAATATGTGACGTCACACAACGATGGGGGACGGATCAAAAAGTCATGAAATTAGTGTGACGTAATTTATGGACGGCCCCTTGATGATTAACTAAATTCACCCCCTTCCTCGTAACTACCCCCCCCCCCCCCGAAATAGCCAATTTAGTACTACATAAATCAAACCCTTTCATTTGATACCCCACTCGGGTATGTTCGCTGAATTCAGTATATTTATCTCCTTCCTAACTATATGAACTACTATAACTACCATACTACTATAACTACCCCACCCCCACGCCTTGAAACAGCCAATAACATGATGATTCGTGGTGTTATTAAAATAAAAAAATAATTAATTTAATAATTGGATCAAAATGTGGTAGTCGGCGTACAGTTTGTGTATATTTTTACGTAAAATACGTGAGCGTTACGTCGTACAGAGCGATACGTCCTCACGTGGAGAGAGCCGTGGCGGTACTAATTTAATATATTTAATGCGGTCCATAATATAGTTCAGTTTGCAACTATTATTAATAAACGAAATCATTATTTTTTCATAAAATAAAATTTTGTTTCTATTAAAGGATTAACTGAAGATTAATGTATATTTTTTAAAATTTCCTTAAAGTGTTTCTAATTAATAGAAAAAAATACTTACTTCGAACGAAATTACGTTATTTCAAAAAAAAAATCTGCTATATTTGGATAGAAATTTAAAAAACTGGCTAAGCTACTTAAGAAAAGACCGTATACTTATGTTATTTATATTTTTTAATGTTTGGAATATTTTGTATTTTCGTTGTAAAACGAAGACAAAAAGCACTTGCTCGTTACTTTTCGGAAAAGAAGGGTTTTAAATAGTGGTGATTTGCCATTATTATAAATAATATGTTAGATTCGTCTGGCCTATCAGCAAGAACAAGAATTAGACTCTTATATTAACAAAAAACAAAGCTTAATCTCTTTATCCTGTTCACACAAACAGTGATTAAAATTGACCGAAATTGTTGATATCGCGGCACGGAGCCTTAACAAAAAGTGCAGATTTTGACAAAAGAAAAAATTCAAATGGTATAATAATATTATTTATTTTTGGAAAGCTTTTCATGTCACGTAATTGGGCCTACAATAATTGTTGATGTATTTAATGCAATTATTTGGAAACGCAATGACGAGCATTAGGCCGGAGGCGTTGTTGGTTAGAAGCAACTTTACTTTTATTTAGTAGTCCTCTTTACTACAATCGTAAATTATAACTAAAATGAACGGTAGAATCTGGAAAGTAATGGTAGATGGCGTAAAGGAACTCACCAAGCAGAAAACTCTTAGAAAGATACTGAGTTGTAGACTTACTTTTCAGCTGTGATTCAAACATTTAAACCTCAAAATATAAACTAAGTTTAAGAGCAATGTAGTATATTTATTATCATCACATATACTGTCGTTTTCTCTTTACTATGTAAGTATTAATTTTTATAATTAAGGTAACTCTGTTAACGAAGAAACCTTATAACATTTATAGTTCGATAATTTTGTAGAGTCAAGGTTGGTAATATTATTCTAACCTACATAAAAATTGTTTGATTACATAAAATATGCAATTTGTAGGCATCGTGATGTGTTAATAAAATTTTGTGTTTTATTAAGAAAAGTTATTAAAGTAAACGAATAAAATAATTTAGGTCAAGATCACTAACGCGTGTGAGGCACCGGTTGGGTACATTTAATTGCAAATTCGAACGTGATAAATTATCCTTAGTTATAACATCTAATCATATTTATAACATCTAACTAACGATGTTATTTACTATAATAAGATTTAAATTAAAATTAAAATTTATTTTATTTTCATTCAGTTGGCAAGGAAATTTTTAAGATAAACATCTATTTTAATAACGATCATAATATTGTTCCAATTGGAAATGGAATTCAGCATCACAATTCATACGATTCTTCTTCTACCGAGGACTTTTAAACTATTCTATTTTTGCTCTCAACAAAGCCGATCTGTCTGAAATGCTTCAGAACATTATCAATTATCTTGAGCTCTCTTTGTTCCCCAAAGATTCTTAAGAATGTACTCAGGAGACAATCAACATCATGACATGACAAGAATGGAAATATAAATACCGTTTTCTGCAGACAGTAGTGTCTACAGTAGCTTTTAGAATGATTCATTTGTCATAGATATAACAATATTTTTTTTCTCTTCTGTGATGAGGATGACGCATCTGTGAGTTCAGAGGCTTGCGAATTTCCCCTTTATCTGAATAATTAAGAGGCCAATAACCTTTTACTGCAAGGACGTGACGCACATAAGAATTGTCCAAGGATTTTCACCAGGAGAATTTTAACGGTCAATGGCCTTTTGTTGCACGAAAACGCAATCATTAAGTGCCCGTACGAGTTCATACCCCACATTTCCACCTTAATTAGATATATGATTTTAAATCTATGTGTAGTGTAGTTGTCCGTGACCACGATTCATGTAACTAGGTCGAAAATCGAAATATCGGTATTAAATATGAATCGTGAGGACTCGTTACATTTAATTTAAAATTTTTGACCGACTTCAAAAAAAGGAGGAGGTTCTCAATACAACTGTATTTTTTATGTTTTACCTCAGAACTTTCCACTGGGTGAAGATTAGAAGGTTAGATGATTCTTTTTTAATCGAAAGCTAGTGCTTGTCATGTAGTCTCACTTAAATTTTAGCGAGATCTGACAATGGCATCCATAAGAAAAACGTATATAAGTCTTAAATTTACATAAGTATGTGCGCGACAAATGGATGAATAACTCAATATCACGCCAACCGATTTCGATGATTCTTTTTTGAAAAGAATGTACTTCATTTGATGTCGGTTTTTTTGTTAAAATTTTAGATTATTAGCTGGACAGGTCAAAAGGTCAACTCTCGGAACTACATAAAGGGGCTATTTGCCAGGCTTCATTTCCATTCATATCACGTTGATCATAGTAGTTTTCACAACGTTTGAAACGAAGGTTCTCCATAGAGATCCGATTCGGATACGAATAATGTGTAGTTTTACGATTACCAGCTAGGTAACTGATAATGATCAGTATTGCAGAATGTTTAGCAAAAATTTACAGTATGTTCTGCAATGGACTCATAACGCGATCCATTCCATTAACCAAGAAAATTAATATTAACTAACTTTCCGCTGCTCTATCATCTTCATCATGTGTGGCTGATAAAATTATAAATTGTGATTTTTATTTATTTTTCTTGTATGGAGTTAAACGTATATGATTAGTATTATTTATATTGGATGGATAAAGTTGACCGACATCATTGGATGGTTTGCATCCTGCGTTTTAACCTGAGGTTACAAAATTTTGCCGTTACCCTTCACATGAAGATAACAAAAATATTTTTTGTTGGCATTGGTATGGCGTTGGTGAATCTAGATCTAGGATGTTCATAATCAAATAAAATAAAACCAATTGAAGCATAATACCACATTTTCTAGGGCTAGTATAATACCCCTTTCTATAAATATGTAACAGGGTTATTGTTATAACAGTTGCAACTATTTCAGGACAACCTTCTTACTTTTAAACCTAAGCCTAAGATAATGATTCTTAATAATGATAATTGCTTGATAATGATACTTTCAGACTAAAAAGACAGCCAGTAACTTACAGTTATTCATCCATATCATATTATATCACATAATATATATTTAATTAAATATAGATAATTATTTAATATAGATAATTAAATATAGAACACATATTTGACGGCCCGTGTGGCGCAACGGTTACCATGCCGGATCGCCGCGCCAAGGGTCCTGGGTTCGATTCCCAGCGAGGCGGAAATTTGAATGATGAGTTTGAATTTCTGTTTTCGGTCTGGGTGTGAATGTCCTTGTCTTGTGTGTTGTCCATGGCACCCACGACACAGGGAATCCTAGTGTGGGGCTATGAGTGTGAAGCGTTATTTATATCACTGTATTAATGTATCCATCACTATGAATGAACATTAATGTGATAATGTCCGTTGTGAACATAACGTGGCCACTGCAAATGGACCGCACTATTACATGGTTCTGTTACTAATTGCCATTATAATCATTAATAAATGATGGTGTACCGTTGCAGCGGATATAAGATGAATAATGTTGTTGTTGAGAGGTCTAAAATCAAACTTAGATACTAGAATACTAAATACACGCTTTCTGTGTCAATTTAGTACTAAAGTAAAAAAATATGACTGGAGTTCCTTAGACTGAGGCCAAATCTGAGTGTAGTATAAGTTCTTGCTTATTACAAAACTGCATTGTAATTAGAACTGAAGCAATATGTAAAATTTCAACTCCTTGGGATAAGCGAAGGTAGATCAAATTAAGCTTGCAAGATTCGACCCACATAAGCAAGGTAAGCTAAATAAAAGCGTTTAACAAGTAATACTTAGTTTAAAAAACTAAATACACGGTTTTATATTGTCAATGTAGGTATTAAAGCAAAATATAAATTTGGACTGTGCTGTTAAATGTTAAGGAATTCCCTCGTCTGGAGCGAACCTGAGTTTGTAAAAGGAATCAGTTATCAGCTAACTTCAACATGTCGCTTTTTGGCTGTCAACGCGCCAAACGAAGTATAACTTCAAAAGTAGTGAAAACAGAGCTAATTATACGACACATAATTTTAACCAAAAAATATTGCATGACTGCCTGGAGGTGTCATGATGACACGGTTACCTTGACCGATTATAAGTTTATAACCTCATGAGAATCCATTGAGGCGCGACTTGATAGCCATCTTCCCACTGTTAGTCATTGTAATACAAACACTAAGTCTCCTTATATGAAAGAGCTAGTCAAAATTTTAGTATTTTTTTCAATCTACTTAACTCAGATTTTAAGTATGTGTGTAGTCTACTTAATTATGACCTTTATTTATGCTTTTAAATAATCTTTTTCTACAAATAGGCTAGAGAAAATAGTAACACTACAAATGCCAGTGAGTAAAACCGTTTTTCCTCCTCTATTTGTCAATTAATTTTTTTGTTTGTTAGATCAACCAAAATTTTGCAATCTATACTATAATAAAACTCAAAGTGTCTGTTTGTCTGTCCGGTCATCACATAAAAACCCTTGAACGGATTTTGATGAAAATTGGTAAAGTTGTTACTGATACCCTGGGTCATATTTTAGACAAATTTGCATCCCGGAAAATTAAAAGGTTTCCCGGGAAAACAGGATAAAAGTTTGAATAAGTTAAAACATAGTTTCCGTATGCAAAGCTGCGGGCAACATATTACCTATAGCTCTATGGACGAGCTTGTGTTTAAAAAGTTTAAACAACTTCAAAAATATGAAATAATAAATTAGGTACCCACAGTTTTTTTGAGCTCGATGGTATTTGACGGCTACATAAATTAACTGCGATTTCCGTCTGTGATTGACAGTCACAAATTACAACGATTGCTTATTAAACTGACATAAATTAAAATTGATTTCCTAAGATGGAATCGAATAAGTTTGGTGTAACGCAATTTTAAGAGGCATTTTAGGTACAAAAAATATATGCTTACTTAGATTAAGTACTTAAATTGTTGATTTTCATGGCGCCTTATTTTCTCTTTTAGCCCAAGTTTTCACAATAAAAATATATTACAAGACCTAGAAGGTTACTGAGACCTTTTTTTAACTTAAAAAGTCTTAGTTTTTAATCGTTATTTAGAAATACCTGTTTGAACAAAGTAATTAAGTAGTTTCCATTTTAGTTAAGCATTTTAAATATCTCCAGTACCGAATTTTGTCATTGCAATATTTGTTAAGTTTTTAACGGAATTTAATCCACAATTTAAATGATAAATATAACAAAGCAAAAATAATTTGATGGTTACATTTTCTACTGCACCTTCTCGTATGAAAAGTTGGCTTCAACCCATTAATGGCCCAATATTGAGCACCAGTCTCTCCCCTTGAAGAAACATACTCCACATAGCCATCCCAAGTTTCAGAAATTTTCATGCCACCCGAGGACCTCCGACATAGCTTACCGACAGTTATCTTACGATAACAACCGGGAATCGACGGCTTTACGTACCCTCCGAAGCACGAAAGTACTGATTTTTTTGCCACTAGCGGTTACCCATCCAAGAAATAGGGCCATATATTTCAATTTTTTTTATAAGAAAGTCGTTTACTTCAATAAAACCAAGCACGTCATACCGTTCCGTAGTCATACCGTAGTCTATCGTTATGAAATGGAACTCGTTTGCATTGAAACGTAAACGGATAGTGGCATTTATCAATGGTTATCGACACCACTTCCGGTAGTCGGTAGACTCTGTAGTTACCGTGTTATGTCGCGATGTCGGTACGAACAAAACGTAGAAATCGACCGGATAGGGTAATGTGCCGCGAGACAAAAACTGACTCTGTTCACTCAGTAGGGTTGGTATCTCAATTGTAAAAGTCCGGACACTTAGAATTTATACAAAAAGTGTGGATATTTCTAAAAAGTCGGAACTTATAACAAATATGGTGGACGCTTTCGCTTGCCTACGACACAACACAACACTTTCAAAGGTTCCTAAAAAATCGCCAATAATATGGTACCGCCCTAGGTTAGCGGCCCTCCTTAATTTTGAGTTTTTTCATCAATCAAAAAGACGGACAGACTAAAGTCCACAGACTAAAGTCCGGGCATGTCCACCCTAGCTTGGCAACCCTATACGAGACAAGCAAACTTCGTGGGAGACTCGCTACTTACGTAAACTGTGCCGCCACTGTAATTACTGAGAACGAGACCGTTTCAAGTGTAAATTGAATAATTGTAACGACAGCCTATTATTAACTTGGAATAAATAAGATACATCAAAGATCTGTCCTACTATTCCTTGTATAGTTGTCGATTGATTAGCCGGGGATGATGTATTTGTGATATCATTTTTGAATTTTGATATCGATGTGTTGTGTTTGTAGGACAATTTATAGATGCCATAGACTAGTTGCCGACCAGCTGGCGATGATATGACATCATTTTTGATATCGCAGTCATTGTGACTTTATGTTTGTGTCTGTCCATTTCCACTCACAGTATAGGGAAATCTAGTACAGGGGCAATGATTTCAAAGGAAAGAGGCTCGTTGGAACATTTCACACACGTTCTTCATACAAGCAAAATCGAGAGAATTTTTTGTAGGTAATGTTTACAACCAGAAACGAGTGAAACAAAACCATAAAGTCATACTCGGAGTTTCACACAAGACATTTTATTACCGAATCAAGACATTAATCCTAAAATTCCTAAACCAAAGTGTACCAGTCTGTCATTAAACCAAACCGTGAGACCAGCTGTACGACTACATGATTTACATTTTCACCTGATTTAAACATTTCACATTCGTCCATACAGCGGACGTATTTTTCTCAACGCACCGAAATATGGAAAGGTTAGGCATCCGTTACTTTACGGTAACTATCAGCTATTAACATAAAGTCTATGTCATGGACTGTACCTGTTCTACGTTTCGCAGACAAAGCCGTAATCTTTTGTACAGGCTGTCTTTTCTTTATAATCAATGGTGTAATGATTATTTTTATGTCCCATTATTTTTATGTCCCTGTCACTCCTGCGTTGCGTCTTAACGCGTTAAGAATATAATTCCAAGTGTCGCCTATAATTAACATGCTAAAAAGTCTGGCCGTATTAATACTCACATTAAGCCACAACTAGGATGGCGGTTTTTCCGAGACATCAAAGGATTTTAATTCTGTTGACCACATCTGCGATAGTTATATCGCTCACCCAGTAATATACGGCACATAGAACGTTTGTCAAATTTTACAGAAATGAATTTCAAACATTTTATATGAATGTTTAAAATTAATTTATGAGTTCTGTTTACGTTTTTTACAGATTGGGTTTGGTTACTAGTAAGACATTAATACATGTTTACCACTATGTAGATTAGGCACTTTTAGACACGTGGGTATACACATAAACTCAATTTCGCATTTTTTGCAGATGTGCAATGGCACATTACTAGTTGAGCAATATCGATAAATTCATTCAATTCAACCGTTAATTAACCTTAATACGTTAACGCAGGTGTTGTTTAAATAAGTAATCTTAATTATTTGAAGCACTGTACGGTAAAGTACCTATTAGATAAAGTTAAGTGCCAATAGCCGAATGGCTTACTAATAGCCAAAGTCTCGTGTGAAGTTTTTAAAGCATATTCGAGCGTGGCCGATAGTTCAGATGGGTTAGAATTTAGATGATCATTCTCTTATTTAAAAATAATGCCTTTGGTATGTTAGTGTGTCCTGTATCCTGACTTTATTAGTTTCCATTCAATACCTTGTTTTAGATATAAATTTTAATAAACTGAAAAATTTGAACTAGTTACACTTCAACCAAACGGAATTTGTTTCCAGTAGTAACTATTAACAAAGTAATCAGGCAGTATTATAACAATGTAACAGTTTACAAGTAAGACAGGCGAGCGACGAACCCATAATAATCTCCGGCTAGTACGTATGGGACCGTTCTAAGCGTAATTGGCCTAACTGTTCCAAAGCGGTGGTCGTCCACTTTACTAGACTAGTGAATGGCCATCTGTACAGTCAGCAAAAAAGTAAGGTATGCGGGAAATGATACAATAATGTTCCGTAATTTCCTATATTAAATACATAGTAATGTTCCGTAATGTCTTAAAGAATGTTTGTGTTATTATGAATATTAAATCATACCTTGTACGATCATCGGCATTAACCGAACTTAAGAACGAAGAGAACCGAAGATAGCGTAAGCCTATGTATACTCGTAATTAATGAAACGAATCTAAATTCAAATACAGGTCGCTCACTCTAAATCTAAATACTCACAGCTATTTGTATTTTTCTTAAGCGACAGAATAGATAAAATTATAATACACCAACATTTGGAACAACAACATTTTGATTTGGGAATTTTCGGTGACATTTATCTCTTGTAAAACTTTTTTTAATATAATACTTACTTTAGTTAAGATCTACATGTCAGTTTATTTAGATTTATGTAAATAAGTTATGATATTGTTATATTCAATAATAAAATGATAATACACCAACACGTTACTACAGTAAGCTACAATTCCACTTCACTTCAAAGAAAATTTAATTTTAATGCTTCAGAATGAATGTCATTAATTTAAAGTGCTTTTTCACTTCAAATGGACGGTTGCAGTCAGCCTTAATAGCTTCACGCGGACAGAATTTAAAGTGCATTAATAGTTACAAAAACAAAATCTATGCTCTACATTCAGAAGCTTAGAGAGATAAACAACGATATAATTTTACCCTTAATACATAATGCAACATCAACTAATTAACATAAACGACATGTGACATAAACATTGAATTTAATTAGTCAGTATTTAAACGACATTCCGGTGTAATCTTCCTATGCAATGTACTGGAAACGGATGGTAATTAAAATGCTAATTACGTTGCGAGTAGGGTTGCTATCCGTCCCGATTTGTCCGGCTTTTAGGTGTAAATATTAAAAAATATTACATCTTATTAAAAAAATAAGATTAAAGAAGTATTCGATCAGATGTTTAATTTTTTTTTTATTAAATAAGTATACTAATCAGTAAAAAAATCAACTTATGACTTACATCATGCAAATAACATGACCAGTTCAAACACAAATACATAATCTATTTCACTATTTCAAAAAAAAAAATTCTCTATAATGTCCGGATTTTTTTACATATGTCCGGATTTTTTCATTATATTCTATTTGCGTTGGTAATCTTGGTAGCGTGATTGTACCGTTTTGTGGTCAATAGTGAATGATTATGTGATTAAGTACACGATGTAGAATGAGTATGAGAGCATTGTCCGTTAGCGCCATAATATAGATAAACGACTTGGAAGCAAAGCCTATTTCACTTAACCGCCATTTTTTCTCAGCTTTAAGTACTTCAATAAACGAGAAACATCTGAATAAAACTTTACTTTATTTAAAATCGTAAATTCGTGTTAACACAAGCCTTTAACTTATCAGACACTTACAGTCACACCCTCCACCTATTACTATAGACAATATAACATAGACATAACCTAGTACAGTAACGGATGTTGCATTCATAAGCACTTAAGACCGTCACAGTCTTGCAATATGGTTTGCAACATAGGTAAGCTTGTTAGAGGGAACTCTCGAAAGACGAAAGGGGGTCGCGATACCTCACCAGCAAGCGAGCATCATACGTGAGAGCAATACTGCGTTGACACGAAGAAAGCGCCTGGAAAGATCGTTGCCAACTACATGCAACTGTGACATGCCGTTGATTGACAATGGTTCTAGATATACGACGTTTTAGATAGACAACGATGAAGTTACCTAAATAAATTCTGATTCTGTCAATTGTACGAAAAACGTAATGTGATATTTTGATTGTTGCAAATCAAACTGCAATATAAAAACCTATAGGAGGAATTATACCAAGAATACAGAACATGTAAAGAACATAATATTATGGCCCGTAAAAAAGGTGTTCAAATTCAAAGCACGTTAATTTTAAATTTTAATACCTACCAAAATAATAATTAACAGAATTTAAGCGAAGCCATGTTCAGAAATCTTCAAATATTTTTTATGATTGAACAAGCCAAGTTAATGGAGGGTTTTTGAATGATACGTATCGTAAATAAAACCAACGTACAACCAATTTGTCCTGTTTGTTATGGCAGTGAAACGAACTCTCATTTCTCTTTAGTTTGTGGACATGTGAAATCTTTGCTAGACTGCTAATAGAATGAACTGAATCCATAAACGCGGTGAACTAGCTGAATGTAAATAACTTTAAACGCTGAATGTAAATGACTTTAAACGCCTTAACCCACTGTTACACATATATCTGGCGAAGCCTACATAGCGTGATTCGGTTGATCGGAATCCCATTGTTTATTTGCAGTGTGTAGGCCGATCTTCGCTCTTTTAAGTATTTTGTAATTTACAATTTTAATATAACTAAATGAACTGAGTTGTTTTTTCTAAAGACTAGATGATAAGATGTGTAAATAAAATCTTAATATTTTCGATTTGCAATTTTGCTTATTCAGTAATCTTAAGTAATTTAACCTACAGTAAGAATAAACAAATACACGCTCTTACACTTATTATAGTCTGTATTAGTTTGTTTTGTGATACCCATGGTATAGCTATACAAACATTAGGTATGACTGACACATTCCGAGAATCGAACCTGGGACTACGGGATTAGTTCTATGAACCCTACACCAGTTTAATATTATTATAGCAGACAGTGTACAAGTTGATTACTCATGTTGATACACCTTTACTAATATTAATTGAAAAGACTCTTACGCTGTTACTACAAAGAAAATAATGAGTAATTTGTAATTATTGATTTTGCGTAATACCAAATATAATAAGTTGTAATAATAACGATCAGTCATTCATTTAATGTTTCGTATGACTCATACTGTATCAATAACAATTGTATGCTTTTAACGTATTCATACATTTTATTTGCACTCCGTTACAAACCTATTAATGATTATTTGCTTAATGAAGTGAAACTTGTTTTACCAATGTTACTCAACAATAACGTTTAACTACACAATAACTTTTAAAAGCTTAGACGTAACGAAACAATAACGTTATGTAGTTGAAAGACTAAGCAATGATCTTATAGGAAATCCTCTTTTTTTTCTCAGATCACTGCTTGTAAGTAATATAATAAGTAAATTACAGAACAACACACGTAGTAGGTTTATTTTCTATTCGAATCTTATACCTGAGATGAGATGCAAAAAACATGTTTCTCAATATCCTCATTGACTAGTTAAATCAATTTTAAAAGTCATTTTAAAACTGGAGCTTTTCCTTTATAGTTCATAATGTATGTACTTTTACAAAAATAATTTGGTGTAAATTACCACATTTTAGTCCGAGTACTAATTACGGTGGAAACTAGGCTAATCCTCTATGCTAGTCTGAAAAAACAAAAAAAAATGTAACAAAAACGCGAGCATACCGAGTCATTTTTACGGTACATTGCGTTCAGTTTTTGCATACTTTGCATCCGTTGCTGACCGTGATTGTTTATGTAAAGTGCCGCATATTTTAAGTTAACCAACCCTTGTCTTAACGGATTACAGTAAATTACACGGTTCATGTGAGAATGTACGTAGTTAATGAAGTAATAATCTACTGTGATAGTAGACAGATGCTCGTACGATTTATTCCAGTCTGGAATATGTATTGTGTAGTGTGTAGGCAAAGTAAAAAAATTGCCTAACTACAATTATTTACAAGTTTTACGTCAGATTAAACGTATAAGTTAAATATCAAACCAATGAACACGGAGCACAAGATTTCCCAATAAAAAAAAACTATCATTGCAGCATTGGTTTATATCTAGATCTACCAAAGATTCATTTTATTGCAGAACGCATGCTGAGCTAAGATTTGTTTACATGATCGATTGGATAACATTGCCCATTTCATGTTTAAGATAAAGGCAATTTTAACGTTCAACCAATTAAAAAGATTATTACTACTATAATAATAGACCATCTTATCGATCACACCCTATCGCGTACTAACAAAAAATGCATTAAACCCACGTACTTCTTAGTAGATTAGAGCGCAGGAAGATAAAAACGAGGTCTTATCGCGTGCTCTTGTTTAATAATTTTCCTTTCCTCTTGAAACAATCTCGAACTAGATCAGATATGAGTGAGGTAACGGGTGTTTGTGCATTCCTTACAACAAAAGCTAACCATATATTATCATAACAATATCAGGACATGCGTAACACATATGTATTAAAGTCGTGAAATCATTAAATTAAACGTATGTATTACACCTATGTACGTTACTAATCAGTTAGTTAGCCTATGATTTGATGAGTATTATGTGCGGGTCCAATTTCGAATACTGCTCAATTTTTCGCACGCACTTAGCATAGGTGAAGTGAAGAATACAATTTAGTTTTCTAAAATTATTTTGAAGAAATGTGAATTAACTTAATCAGTCAAATAAACACAACGTACAAAATGCTGGCCTGACAGAAAACCTGAACCACATATTTAATTTAAAAATAATAAATAAAAAAGCAACGCAGTATATGTATATAAAATATAAATACAATAAAAAAAGCAAAGCAACAACCCATAATTGTCCCACTGCTGGGCTCGGGGTCTCCTCTCACAATGTGAGGGGTACAGGCCATAGTCTACCACGCTGGCCAAGTGCGGATTGGTAGACTTCACACACCTTTGAGAACATTATGGAGAACTCTCAGGTGTGCAGGTTTCCTCACGATGTTTTCCTTCACCGAAGCAAGTTTTTTTTTTTTTTTTCATTTTGTAGGACACATATTTGTCCCCGCTTATATTACAATCTAGCCTACAAGACTAATAAGTAATGTTCATTTAACTTAAACTAATAAACTACATTTATATAAGAATATGTCCAGTAACACTTTTCTTATTGTCTCTATTTAAGGGGAAGTCACTTTATTCATGTGTCTTTACCGATAGCACTAACACTACATTACACTGTCTAGTTCACTATAACACTTAGGTACACTACACTAACTCAAATGGTTTTGTTCTTTTAAGTCTTCTCACTAGATCGGTGTGGTCGAGAACCTGGATAGCCTCAACATTCACATGATGATGAAGTCTATGATGATGAGCTTCTGCATATTTTTTAATAACGTTAACAACGCACTCCATGTTAAGGTCCCGGTGGAGGTACAAAATAAGCTTATTACGTATTGATAGCTTTGAATGTTTTCCAAGCAGCCAATACATATTCCTATATCGTATTTCTAATTCTTCTTTTTTTTTCTTAACATGTGCTTTCCAGCGTAACTTTGTGTCGAGCGTCATGCCAAGGTACTTTGCTGTATTTTCATACGGTATTTGCTTTTCTTCTATGTAAACGGGAAAATATTGTTTTTTCTTGTTGGTAAAGTCTATATGGATGGATTTGGATTCATTAAGTTTAATCCTCCATTTTTTAGTCCAGCTAGTTACCTGTGTAACAGCGTCTTGAACTTTTTCAATCGCTTCACTGTGCGTATTGCCTACAGCCATTAAGGCCGTGTCATCAGCAAAGGTTGCTATGCTGTTGTTTTCCATTTGCGGAATATCACTTGTGTACAAAAGATATAGGACCGGACCTAGTACACTTCCTTGTGGTACTCCTGCTTTAATTTCCTTCAGTTGGGAATATGTGTCTTCATACCTTATTCTAAATACTCTGTTTGAGACGTAAGATTCTAATATTTCTCAACAGAGTATTTAGAATAAGGTATGAAGACCGAAGCAAGTGATAATTAAATTGTAATACGCACATAATATTTGAAAATTAGAGGTGCGTGCCAGGATTTGAACCCGGGCCCCCGCGTTCGGGAGACCAACGTTCTAACCACTAGGCTATCACTGCTACAATACTTATATAAATACAATTATCTAAATAAAAAATACTGATTTCAAAGAAATTTAAAACACACCTTTAATGTATGAGGAGTTCTTTTAATTCCCATACAAATTTTTACGTCTGTTATAAAGCGCTATTCTTCGCTATTAAATTCGGCATGGTCAAAAAAGGCAGTCTGTTATATACGAGACACATGGTTAATCTTTTCATAACGGGCCAAGGCCTTCGATGAGTTTGCAGTTTGCGATTTCCAACCGGTAGTCGGTTCTTACTTACGGTAGTCAAATTACACGCTTCAACCAATGTCAAGTTCGCTTTACCTATTTTACAACTGTAATTTGCCAGTTACAGTATCCGTTGTGAAATTATTTATTCAATAAAAACTGTTAATAATAATCAATTTGTCCATTTATGCAGAAAATCTATCAGTGGTCAAAATGATTTAAGCGACTTGACTTTTTGTTGCTAAAGTAAAATTTATATATATTTTGTAAAGATATAAATTACCGTGGTATCTTATACATATATTATATCTTTGCGATACATCGAAACTACGCGATGACGATAAGTATCTAAATTGAAAATATCGTATCACTTAATATTTTTTTATTTAATTATCTATGCCTAATTCTCTAATATGATCTTATTTGCAAAAAATATTGTGATTTGTGACACACAAAAACTTCAACTTTCATACCCAAAGGATCTAATTATCAACTTTATGCTACTAATATTTAATTTATGTATATTATTATAAGCATACTCAGCAATACCTTCAAAATACAGATTTGTAGACTTTCAAACCAAGAGACATTAATGGTTGATTATACCGTGGTGGAAATGGTAATTAATTTAATGATCGAAATGAGTGAAATCGGCATAAACAGCATTATGCAGCGATGCAGTGGACAACATTATGCAGTTTAACGGTCGATGGAATTGTGCCTCATTGGATCTCACTCACACCGTTGGCATTTACTGTTAGTTATTTGCTGAACTGAAAGAGGAAAGTGAGGTTCTTAAGCGAGAGTGTAAGTAGGTGCTACATTGTAATAAAAGGCTTTAGGATTTTATCAGCCGGATTTTGTGTGTATGATGTGATATCTTTAAATTTATTATCAACTGTTTACAGAATTCCAAACTTGTTTAAATTTTCTTACACCTATCTATTAAGAAGCGATCAAAACAATGATTTCAAGGCTATAAGATAACCTGGTAATGAACAGTCACAGAATTTAACGAGAAAAAACCTTCCAGTAAAACCTTTTAGCCACTTTTACCGTTGCAGTTTCGGATAATTTTTTAACAATCAATTCAAATATTTTTTACTAATAATAGGTATAAACTACGACTATATAATAATTATGTATTATTTATTTCGTGCTACTTGAATGACATAAATAGTGTTAGTATGTTCAATAAAATTTACATCATAACATTTGACCGGAACAGCGCAATATTTTATTCTAACATTTTTGTAAATAAGGAAAATATTATTTTGCAATACTTACAATGAAATAATTGTGTTTTATTGTATTATGTTTTATTCTACTTACTACAGATTCGTACGTGAGACATTGATAACGAAGGTTATTGATTGTAGAATACCTACCTATTTATCTGTACACAATATTCCAGAATCTGTACAGTTTTGCGGTATGTACACTTAACGTAAAACTATTCCACCTTTAGGTCTGGGCTTTAACCTAGGATTAAAAATTGAATCCTAGATGATTAATCCTTCATTAATCTATATATTAAAATATATTTTTAAAAAACATTATTGATACATTTTTTATTTTTGACGCTGTGAAAAAATTTTTGCAGATAAAACATCTAGCGTGCCCTTACAAAGCTATGCTGTGAGCTGTATGTTAGTACATTAGTTCATTGGTGAGCTACATAGTTTTATATAATAAATATAATAGTTTGAAAAACTAAATACTCGGTTGTATAGTGTCAATGTAGATACTAAAGAAAAAAATTGACACTGTGCTTCTGCTGAGGACTTCCCTCAGCTAGAGCCAAACCAGTGTATAGTATCAGGTTTTCCTTATCACTATTTTAATCATTGTCATCAGAACTAAAGCTATATGTATTTCAACTCCTTAGGATAGGTGGATGTAGATCTGTTACAGCTATCAGCAAGTTACCTTTTGTAGCTAGCAAGATATAAGTATGTATTTACAGATTTTAGATTTTCAAACGAGCCTGTTATGGGTTGAATCGACACTAATCAGTGCCGGATCGCGCAGATAAAAATGTAAAACAATGGCGTCCGTTCCGTTCGGGTACGCGCTTGCGCAGGCGTTGCGTGCTAGGAACTGGAGGAACTATATATTGCGACATGCGCTATGTGAATTACTATCATTATAATGTACATTACAACCTGCATCATACATGAATTCAATTGAACCTTTAATTGATCTGCGAGTTCTTATCCTTGAGGACCATCAAGGTCTGTTGGGTTATTGATTATAGACTCTTGTAAATACATTAATCAATTGTAATTTTTATTACTTGCCTACTAAGGCATGAAATTCAAGAAATTTATTGTGAATGCGTCTTAATAATGAAGTTCAGATTAGTTTCCAATAATAAGAATTTAGGTTAAAATAGTCTGTAGGACAGAAAATTGTAACAGATTCTAATGCATGGTTTTTTTCTACTAGTTCAAACATATGAGTCATATGGCGAAGTTTATGCTACGTTTTAAAATTAAGAACCCCGATGGTTTTATTAACACTAAATATAGCCAAGAACACTCTCGGTTAAGTCACCTTTCAAACAAAACAAACTAGATAAAAATTGGTTCGTTTGGGAGCTACGATGCCACAGACAGACATAGAGATCCACAGATACACAGATACACAGATACACACGTCAAACTTATAACACCCCTCTGTTTTCGTCAGGGTTTAAAAAGCACGCCTATTTTTAATTCTTTTTCAATTGTCATATTGTCCACTTTAAGTGCAGCATCGGTAATGCCCCAAAAATTTAGAAATTCTAAGTATGTGGTTTTGTTTCAGACCACAGAGAAATACTTAATACAAACTACAGTAACAACCCATAATTATTGTCCCACTGGTGGGCTCGAGTCTCCTCTCCCAATTGTGGGGAACATTATGGAGAACTCTCAGATGGTCAAGTTTCTCAGGGGTCTGAAGGTTTCCTCACGATGTTTTACTTAACCAAAACAAGTGATAATTAAGTTCTAATACGCATATAATTTATGAAAGTTAGAGGTGCGTGCTAGGCTATCACAAACTGACTACACAACAAATTCCCTCAACGAACATAGTAAGCACCACATGCTTGTCGCATGACTACGACAGACTAATGCAGTATGAGCTCTTTCCTTAAGTTTGCTGTATGTCGTTACTTCCCAGAATTCCATACACGATCAAGTATACTTGTCAAGTTTGCAGCGGACTTGATGCGGCATCCAATAAACTTGACGGTGTATAGCCAGGGTATGGCTAACTGGCCATATACATAGCTATCTCATGCAAGTTGGATGCCGCATCAAGTCAAACTGCAAACTTGACAAGTAGGTAGGTACACTAATTGATCTTGCATGGCCAGTTTTAGAGCGACAATATCAAAAGGTTAAATAAGATATTACAGGATGTTTTTTTTTTCAAAATCAATGTGTTTGATTCCTAGCTACAAATATTGATTTAATTAATAATGCAGTTTTAGTTTTCTTCAAAATACTACCCGAGACTCCTTTGAGCACTTTTCCGCTATTCCCTTTTAAATAGTTTCGGGTTTGGCCATCCACACCCACGAAAAATTCATCCGATATGTCATCGATGTTAAGCGTTCACGTCACATAGCAAGTGTCAGCGAATACATCAATGTATCAATGTCATGTGTCGTGTCACGTGTGAGTGATCCAGTTCACAGCCGTGATTGTACGCAAACTTTCTTAGGCATTGACGTCACATTCTACGAGACATGACTGTGGTGTTGATGGAGTATTCAGACTGGACGGAAAGCTAGAAATAATACATGATATACCTTTTTAAAATCCTTATGGCGAGCTCTTTAATTTGATACCCATATTGCATTATTCGATTTATTTTGAACCGACTCCAAAAAACGGAGGAGGTTCTCAATTCGACTGTATTTTTTTTTATGTTTGTTATCTCAGAACTTTGGACTGGGTGAACCGATTTGGATGATTCTTTTTTTAATCGAAAGCTGGTGCTTGTCGTGTGGTCCCACATAAATTTGAACGAGATCTGACGATGGCATCCATGTCAAAATCATATAAGTCTTAAATTTGCATTAAGTATGAGCGCGATAAATGGACGAATAACTCAATATCGCGCCAACCGATTTCAATGATTCTTTTTTTAATTGATAGCTGGTGCTTGTCGTGTAGTCCCACATAAATTTGAGCGAGATCTGACAATGGTATCCATGCCAAAAGTACAATTTACTTCATTTGAAGTCGGTTAATTTTTTGTTAAAATGTTATTATTTTTTGATACTTCAAACAATGGCATCTCACAGCCACCATATTTGTTTTTTTAATTTCACTTATCTAAGAACACTTGGGTTATCAAGACGAATCTAACGTTATCTTAATTAATTAAATCCGTTCAGCGGTTTGGAAGATACGAGGTAATAAAGAATATTGCATACAATCACACAAACATAATGTACATACATACAAGATACGTTCAAAAAACATTACCCTTCCTAGCAGTCGGATAAAACGATTAAGTATATTACGTATATTTTTATATTACAAGTATATTATATTTCTATTTACATATATTACAATACAAGTTTAATTTACCAGAAATCACACAAATAGCCTTCAAATCGATTACAAACACCTTTAAAATAAAAACAATACATACTACATTTATAACTGTCGCTTATGCCTTTGCAAATTTATTTGTGCAGTGTAGTGCCCAAATCCTGATAAATGATCCGAATTACTTAACTGTCTTTATAGACTATTGTTTTGGAAGTTTCGACCGGTGTGGGAACCGTTCTTCAGAGTAAACAAACGAAGATATAGCATTCATTATTTCGACTGGGCCTTGTGGCTTGTGAGAAAGTATTAAACTGAATTTGAACCCCCGTTATACCTAGTTCATAACTATGTGGGCCACAGAAACCGATCGTGATGAAGAGAAAGATATTGTCGTTGAAATGCGGTCGCAGTGTACTTAGAGCAGTTATACTCAACCTGCGGCCCGCTGGGCTTTTGTGGTTAGTTCATCTGGTGTGACTTTATTTTAAAACATTTTGAATTTCGCGCCCATTACTAAAGTTGAGAGCGCCATGGAGTGCAGTGCTATATTTTATATTATTGATAAGGCAATTTATTCATTTATTTTTTACCTGATGGTAAGCAGTCGGCGAGGGGGTTGGACACTTGACTCTAACCAAAATTACCAATTTAAAGCCAAATATTTCGCAAACGGACCCCTAATCCTGTAAATGGTCATAAAAGACCCATACTATTTTTGAAAGACCTTTTCAACGATATCCCACACTATAGGGTACGCGACGAATAAAAAAATCATTTTCACCATACCTGTAGGGGAGGTACCATGAAAAAAAAAGTTTTTCAATATTTTATTCTACGATTCTAGAGTTCAAATAAATATGTATATCCATGCCAAATTACAGCTTTCTAGTACTAAAGGTCTCGGCGCTTTGCTTCGGACAGACGGACGGATAGACATGACGAAACTTTAAGGGTTCCGAATTTACTTCGGAGCCCTAAAAAGATAGTCCATAGTTTTCGGTAAAATGAAATTCAAACAAAAAAAATTCGGTAAAGTAGGGTGCCCTGTTTAATTCAATTTGTAACGATCCCGAAAACATAAGATATCATTAAAAAAAAATTGCGGCCCGCGACACCATAAACAAAAGTGGGAAAAAAGGTTGAATACCACTGACTTAGAGCGATTGGAGATGGTTTGAGTCATGGATAAGACATTATTTACAGACATTGAAACTTGTAAAAGCCTTTAAGTTCTATTATCTTACTTAACTATCACAATCAAATATACCTAATCGAAATGATGGGTTTGATTTAAAACTTTTGATTTTTAAAATTAAAATACTACCAGTAAACATACGTCGTGCTCAGACACATCACTGTTTTAAATCACAGGTGAAAGAATTATATCTCAAAAAATATACAAAAATTTCCCTTTTTTTATCATCACTGGTATTAGCTATTTAGTTTAGTTTATATGGACTGTAACTGTAGAACGATATTCATTATGTACACCCTACGCCTCATTGTTATTTTCTCTTTTGTTTCCTATATGCTAAGGTTGCCTGGAAGAGATCGCTTTTTAGCGATAAGGCCGCCTTTTGTATGCCACATTATTTTTTTAAAGTATTTCTGCTTGTTTGTTAATTTGGTGTACAAATAAAGTGTATTTGTATTGTATTGTATTGTAAAATATAATATGGTAGTTTGAAAATTTTAGTTCATAAAGATAATAACTGTTTTCCTATTTTTCAGGAGAGTTTAGATACTTTTAGAAAGTACCATATTTAGAAAACTACATTTCTTTGTAGTTCTCTTCATAAATGTTATGTAAATAAATAGTCATAAGTACACGTAGTTCCTCTAACATCTGCATGATTGAAGATGAAAATATTGAAAACCTAATAGCAAATGAATTACATGTACCTAATTTAAAGCCATGAATTATAATAAAAATTATTTGTTCACTCATCAATTTAATTGGACATCGATTTACTTTCCGAATTCATATATTTTTAAATGGTAATCGTTGTCTATGGTCATGATTGTCCAATCGACCAGAAAACTTGTTCCGTTTGGTGGTTCCCCCTTTTTTTATAAATCATCAAAACAAAACTGGTTGTGATGACTTGAATCCAAATGCAAGCGATTTCCGTTGTGCGGTTGTGCCCAAAATACTGTTTACATCCGTATATTACCCGTATCACGTTATTATGACTCATTATAAGTCTACATAAGCCGCTATTCAGGCAAAAATTCCGCTAATAAATTTTTATTGGACTTCATTATTCACAAAGATAAGGAGCTTTGTCTATTTTTACCCGACCCGGAAGGGTTATATTTTTCGGTCATATCTTGTATGTATGCATGTAATATTATTTATTACCTCGTACCTTCCAGATCGCTGAACAGATTTATATACCTAATTAGGATATCGTTTGGTTAGTCTTGATAACCCAAATCTTAGATAAGTAAAATAAAAAAAATCAATATGGTGGCTGTGAGATGCCATTGTTTGAAGTATCGAAAAATAAAAATAAATGGAATAACGCGATATGGGTATCAAATTAAAGAGCATGGCCTTGTCCATGAACCATGGACAAATGCGACCACTTCATTGGATTAGTCATTTGTCGACTATCTAATTTTTTTTACAAAAAAAAGTACCCAACTTCTTCGGGGTGGTTACGTAATATTACGACTCTGTTTTGCTGCGTTCACATTGGCACTTCTGTATTTAATTTGTAAAAAAAATAATAAAAACACTACATACCTAACTAAATGTAAGTGTTAAACGAAACAACAAAACGATACCTATTATTTTTCTATAATTATTACGCAGAATGCTCGGATGACTGCACCGTGACGTCGGTTGCGTGTTTCTGAGATCATCCGTTAGATAATTAATAGACGGCTGGCTGAATGGTGTATGTCATGTTTTTTATACCATGATCCATGATATTATATATTAAAAAGAGGCAGATATGTCATAAGTGCACGTTGTGTGACTCAAAAAGTTCCCAATTGGGAACTCTTACTCAGGTGAAGAAAGAGATAGCGATGTAGTTTTGACGCGAGAGCGATAAAGACGTGCGATAAAGCAATAAAGCGTGCCTTGCGGACATCGGAACAGATTTTTCGGTTGATTTGTAAGGGCGTAACGTATCTATATTTATTTAAACATCATTGACCATGATGTTAATATAAGTAAGTAGTCAAAGGAATTTACATTAAGATTTCTTGCACAAAACCGTCAATATTAATGATAAAAATTTGAAAAAATTTGAGCATATGCAGCTTTTGTCCCTCTTTCCAATCATACACGTACCTATTAATAACTAATTCAACGTAAGACGACTTATGCTTTTTTTCACTGAGGGTGCGATATACATATTAAAATCGAATGTGTTTGGATCACCAATCATTGCTCTTTAGTCGTCTATCTGATTAATTAAACAGTCATGCACTGACTGAGTGCAAGTATGGTCTGTACTCCCTTGGAGACAGATTCTCTTTCAAGCCTACGTAAAAGGAGTGATTATGTGTAGTCTATGAATATTTCCGGTCTAGCGACGTATTGTAGAGAGAGTAAATAGAGTTAATCGGTAAATTATTGACGAGTAAGTAACTATACCTAATTGATGGACATACGACGACTTTAGAGATTTTGTTGATGGACAAGTATTGTTCCTTGATTGCTCTGTGGTTTTTTTGACTTCAAGAGACAAAATGGATCTGAAACGGAGTAGATAGCTCGCCATGGCCATTTTCGTTGCCACTAAGAATTTTTATTTATTCCGTGTTTGTTGAAGAAGGATGCAACACGAACAGACAAGGTTAGATTAGACTCAACGAAAGAACGGACTAAAAAATGCTTAAAATAACGATCCAGGGTTCTCCACAGTTTTGTTGCTGAATAGGTAACTTCAGATATGGGCGAGTGGTATTTTTAACCGACTTCAAAAAAGGAGGAGGTTCTCAATTCGACTGTAATTTTTTTGTTTGTTACCTCCGAACTTTCGACTGGGTAAACCGATTTTAATATTTTTTAAATCGAAAGCTGGTGCTTGTCATGTGGTCCCACTTAAATTTGAGCGAGATCTGACGAGTAGTTTTTGACTTATCCCTAATTTTGAAGTTGGTTATTTTTTGTGAAAAATTATCTTATAGTCTTTATTGCTAACCTCAGGAGGAAAATCGATCAGAAGTGAAACATGCCTCTCATTTAAAACATGGTATCTATGAGCTGACCTCTAGTGGATAATAAAGCGAACAATGAGTTATTACGCAAGGCGACATTAACACGTTGGACGCTACCTTCACTGTCGAGGGCATCTAGTGACGAGTAGGGTGACACTGACTGGTTGAAGAGGCAAATGTCACTGAGATAATTATCACGTTGCTCGCGTACGACTATACTTCTAATACTTACGACTCATGTGGTGCAATGGTTATATTGAAAACCAGCTGACCGGACCCGGCGAACTTCGTATCGCCTAACTATCAACGAATGTACTTTGTTGTTACTTTTAACCTTAATAGCTTTGGAAGGTTTAACAAATCAGTTACCATTAAATTCCCTCTCACTCTCCCTCCCCTTCCCCTCCCCCTCTCCCTCTCCGGAACAATTCAAGAAGCTCTCAAAACGAAATAATTTTTCCCGTTTTTGCAACATTTTTCATTGATGCTTCGCTCCTATTGGTCGCAGCGAAATGTTATAAATAATTTTTCAATATAAACAAGTAGTTTCTGAGATTAGCACGTTCAACCAAACAAACAAACTCTTCAGCTTTATAATAACTTAGTATAGATTTGAATGATGAGCAGTCCTGGATTTGTCAATAGGCCGTATAGGCCGCGGCCTATGGGCGGCAGCGTCCTAGGGGCGGCAGATTTCCGAAATTCTTGTTTTTTTACGCACTTTCTTAGTGACTAATTCAGTGCATTCCTTACTATGAATGGAAAATTATTACTTTAGAAAGGTACATGGGGCGGCGAAAATTTATTGGCTTACACTCATAAAAAATATAAATCCGGCACTGATGATGAGTTTAAACTTTTGTTTTCGGTCTAGGTATGTTCTTGTCTTTGCGTGTTATCTTTATCACCCTGGCACATGGCACTCACGACACAAGGAATCCTAGTGTGGGGCTATGAGTGTTTAGCGTTATTTAACTGTTATTAAAACTCCATTGCAATGCAACTTGACATCTATTGCCATTGAATAAAACGTACATTAATGAGCATAAAGGGTCGATTATTATTACGCAAAATAACGCGTGTTTTTTGCGTGTTACGTTTTGTGTGAATTGTCAACAGTCGCTGGATGATTAAGGTGACCTTTCGAATCATTTCTCGAAGAATCGGTTATCGAAGTATTCATCGAAATAACAATCACTCACACAAGTTATTTGTCAATAAATTCATTCATTATAGTGCCATTCAACATGCATAATTACTTAAAAGTGTCTACTAAAAACAATGAATTTTCGTAAACAGTAATTATTCGTAAAATTGTAATTAAGTTACATTATAAAAATATTTCCAAATTACATATTTCTGAACAATGTTTTGCAAAATCATTGCATACATTATGACGTGTAGTCAGTAGATTATACTACTGTATGTTACATAAAATAAAAAGTAATGTTTTACTCCACATTCCTCACTGTATGTGAAATTTTTCCTAATCTCTATTACGCGCTCTCCATAACTCGAACTCGTTTATTGACACGCCTCCCTACACACAGTAAAATAATCTGTTTTTATAGTTTTTATATGAGTTTCTGCATTCAAATACTAAGTAGAATATTGTATTTAAACAGTTTTCACGTGTTTCATGGTTTTCATGAGCCTCAAGTGATAATATTATATGCTTTAAGATAAAGGATTAAAGAAAAGAACACAATATGAGGTACTTAATCTGAAGTATCGCTAACTCCGTAATAAATTTAGCTAGATATCTTTACCTAATTTACCTACCTATGTAGGAATTTAGGTAACATGATGTCAGATTGTAGAATGTTCTTCTAGATTGTAGAAATTTCCCTCATCGAAATCGGCTGCAAATGTAGCTTGAAATTAAGTGGTAGAAGTGAAATTAGACGTCTACGATAATCGTATTATAGGTATAACTAGTTACGTAGTAACTAAAATAATAGACAAAAAGAAAATCTATGAATCATTCGGAATTCACAGAGATTGATTTGTACATCTATCTAATACCTTTAAACGAGCAATTCTTCTTATATTTATTAGATATAATTATATAATCTCGGAATTTCGGAAGCGGTTTCCAACGATTTTCATGAAATTTAGTATGCATGGGGTTTCGAGGGTGATAAATCTATCTAGCTGGGATTCAGTTTTAGAAAATATCGTTTTATCCGTGTTTTCAGACAATGAAGAACTGCTACAACAGACTCTTCCTGACATCTATTAGCGAGTAGCAACACTAAAGCTACTTCAGTAGATGACATCCGAGCAAAGCGAGGTCATCCGGGTACTCATTATAAGAGTAAAAAAAGAGACAGAACATTTACATTCTGGGTGTAATCCACTCACATGCAATACTACAGACGTTTCTTAATTACAAGTTAATTTTAAGGCAGAAGTTGCCCAAAGATTGTTATAACATGAACATTTTTCGGTCGTCACGGCCCGTTTCGTCAGTAACTAGATTGTATTAGATTTCATATAAACTAAATAACAGTTACAAAACTGTTTATAACGTAGAGTGAAATGCTAAATATAAAAAAAATTCAATGACAACTTACTATAGGGTACCTACACCTGTTTTGTAACTTCGGTTTACCCTCTTCCTCATGGTTATATTAATCAGTGGCCTCTTATTAAGCTAGCATTGCATTAACGCAAAACAAGCTATTTTATAATTATACGAAATACAAACATGACACTACAATATATAATTACAATTACGGGATGTTTTATTTTGGTGTTTTATCATCGCTGACGCAGCCCATAACTTTCCTATTAATGGAATCCTAGCTCGAGGTGTGGTTCTATACTTCTATAGTTCACTACGCTGGAAATGTGCGACTTTGCGCATTTCCCATTATGAACATTATGGGAACTCTGATAATGGTTTGTTCGCTTTAATTCAACGAAGCGAATGATGAATTAATTCATAATTCGCAACCTTAAAAATATGCAGATGAACGAAACCGCAATTTAAATTAAATTTTCAAACGAATATTTTTGTTCATGACTTGAATTTTATTGAATAGTTAATCTGTAAAAATGCCCATCAATTGTAAAGATAATTTCTACTACCGCTTACGGAAAACTGTAGTTTCTTTGAACACACATTATGAGAAAGCTGCTGCAATGATGACATGGATCATAATATCACATTTGTCGCGGCATTAATCAAACTCTCACCTTGACAGCAAATTGATCTAACACCCATTTGTGTGTCACCGTGTTTATAGATAAAAGTGCTGAGTAAGGATTAAACTATTATAGAAAACATTATATATGTGCTCCATAGAATAAGACACGGGTAGGTGAGCTAATGGACGCATGATTCCAAATTAGGTTTAGTTCAGAGAGTTGAAGTTTTGTTTTCGGAAGATTACTGTAGTTTTAAAAAAAAATTACTGAAGTTGCAAATGTTGCTGCGTTGCTTTGTACATGATGAAACTAAACAAGAATAAGAAGGCTAATTTAAAGCATAGTTGCTAGTTGAAGAATGAGCTTACTTTGAATTTTTCGTCATTTGGTCTTAGATTTCTTATCACAGTTTTACTGAAATTCTCTTTTAAATCTGCTAAATCTTAGAGGTTCCTTTGATCTTTAATACCTAGTAAGTGCCTCGCGAATATCTAAACAATAGTATCTTATTCCAAAATTTATTTCTACGAAGTAGATCTTTGGAAACAATACTTCTTCAAATAGCAAAAAACTGTGTTAAAAAGAAACACGCATTTATCAAAAAATTATTGTTATACTCGTAAGACATTGACGTTTATTAAAACAGAGCTGATTCATTCCATCCTGACATCCTGAGCTTGTTACCTAGACTATTGTTCTTAATTTTTTGCGACCATTTTGATAGGAAGCTTTCAGAAGTTCTAAATTACATGTCTGATCTCAGACAGTTAAAATGTGTACAGTGAATTACTCATAAACAATGGGTTGTTTCTGATTCTGTAGCACTATTTTTTTAATTCTCAGATTAGTAAAAGATATCATTTTCATAGTTTTGATGATCATGGGAGGTTAACAATACCTATTTTATACGACGTAAAACAGACCGCAGGGTTGATAACTTGATACATTTGTTAGATGGCTGTTGAATAGCGTAATGTTAGTATGGCCATACTCCATAGTCTCAGGTATACATTTCTAAGCTGTGATGCATATAACGCTCTGCTAACGTAATCAGAGAATATATTTCTAAATTGTGGATAGTACTTACGTATTCTGTGATTCTGGTTCAAAATAATTAACTAAATCATTATATACTCCTGCAATTTTCGGACGATGAGGGGCGTTCATTTTTAAATTAGACGATCTCGACTTTTGTTGGAGATAAAGCTAGTCTATGGTCAAATAAGATTGGCAGCGCTGTTGTTGTTAACAAATCTACTTTCTGTTCTACCAGACCAGCAAGTCAGAATAAGGAATAATATATTTTTATTCATCTTTATTTATTAATATTTACTAATTTTACTACAATTAGACGTTCTAAGCCGAAGTCCGAATCATAGATAAGGGATGTCGTTAAGATGCTCACAACACTTCTCTCTTCCCAAAAGTCGTCTTCCCGGCTGAGCCTTTCCAAGCCAATTGCATTCGCATTCGAACCATATACATAAAACAGTCGAGTGTATTTTGTTGTAAATTAATTAAGTAATTGCAGTAGAATTTGCGAAAACCCATAGAATTTGCTACGGCCACAGGGTTAAAGCCGTAGGCCGTGGATTTTGTGATTTTTGGCCTGAAAGCCGTTGAATACGGTAATTACCGTAGCATTAAACTAATATAAGATAATTTGATAAGTAGGTTCCGTTATTAGTTATTTAGATTGTATGTTCATTAGATTTAGGTATTGTATTAGTTATTTAAATTTTTAATGTCACTAGTCGAACTATACGAATTAGGGTCGCCCTGAAAATCAGCGGCCGTGGCTTGCTGCGGCCAGTGCTGAGTGTGGCCCTATTTCGTCAAGTTCTTACTGCTACACAAACATTTATTATAAGTATAATGTAAGAATATTGCCTGTTTGTACTGCAGTGTTAACTTGAGGAAATAAAATTCTATTCTATTCTATTCATTGGCAACACTGTTCCAAGCTCTCCCCTATGTTTCCATACTTCCCGTGAAACTGTAAAGGCAGGTAGGACCAACAGCAACTGTCCATTCGAAAAAATACACATCACGACCTAATAATCTCACTGTTGAGTACAGGTCTCCTAAGTTCTACAGTGGCTTCACAAATCTATGAGAACTCAGGACATCATAATGAACACACAAAAATATCAATTGGTTAAATAATATCTTATCAACAATATATAAAAAATATAACATATAGAAAATATTACAAAAATTATAACTGAATACACCGCACGTAGGTTAAATTGATACATTACGTTCATTGAACTGAGCAATTTTTAATATTTTTTATGATACGGAGTACCCGTATCATAAAAAAGTATTGTATCCTGAAATATTGTATGCCGGTATCGACATTCGACCCACTTTCATGAATCATGGCTAAGGCACGAGGGTACCCCGTATCACAATAAAAATTATCAATCCGTGATGATTTTAAAATTACATAATTAATAACTGAAGAATAAAATATAATTTAAAAGATTTTTCAATAGCACCTAATCATAATCCAAACATAAGAATGCTTTCAAACGTTTACTTACTCGACAAAAACCGGCCAACGGGACTCTAGCGATGGAACCCACTGTTAGAAGACACTTAGCACTTAAACCACTTATCACTGAAAAAACGCTGCAAAAATAGTGTTGCACTCAAAACATCCGCTGTTATGTTTACCTCGATTTTTAAATACAGTTTCAGCTCATATTTCGATAACTTCGTTCGTTTTCATGCCCGATTCGTACCAAAGTAGGGTTGTTATTTCTTAGCAGCTCTGCCGGATTTACGGCCGCGACCGTACCTGGACTGACTGAGCAGTCACTGACACTGCGCAGGTCACCCTTCTCTCTCCAACATTGTTTATAATTAAAGGAGAGAGCGAGAAAACTAATCATTGGAATGTACGAACACAACTACGGTAATAGATGTGTAGGTGTCTCGCCAGCTTAGCAGGTTTTGCAGCGCGAAGAAAAAGAATAGAAATAGTGTTTAAAATTTTTAAGGTTCACGGTGATGTACATCAAACATGCGTTGAAAATATAAGGCTTTTGTGGTTAAGGACAATACCTGCTAATGACAAAAAATTAATTAAAGAAGCCTGTTTCGAATATTGTTTAAATCCTAGAATGCCAAAAAAAACTTCAAAAAAATCTTAGCGTATTAAACGATCTAATCGCTTTTACATTTAACTAAAGCCTAAGTGTTACAGTGATTAGAGAATTATTCCGGTAACCTTAATAATCTATTAATTCAGGAAATCTAACTCTTAAAATTAAGAGAAACTAATTGTATTGCTATATCCCAAAATTTTAAAGATTTTGGGGTAGAATAATATGAAATGCCATTTTAAGAAAACTGACTAATCGAGGGTAGTTCTATGTTTCTGACAACGATATTGGAAGGCAATATTTTCTAAAATATGAAAAAACTGTTTTCACCAAACCACACCATGGCCATACCATGGCCCTAAAGAGTACCATTATATTTTAACAATGCATTTTTACACCTATTGTAATCAAAATAGGACACATATTTGTTTTTATCGCTACAGGTACAGTTAGGAACGCGAAGTTAGCTGCGAAAGTTGGCAACGTCGCTCGAAGTTAACTGAAAAGAGCGTAGTTAAGTTAGCTAATAGTGAAGTTAGTCCGCGACCTGGTTTATAGAGAATACGCGTGTTTGTTGCAACTACAAATGCTTGTGGTTTAATGCGATTGTTTTGCATCAATTACTGTTTTCAAACGTCATAATGATTGGCGGTGACTATACCTTGGAACTTTGTAATGTTTTTCACTCGGGACAAGTAAGTATGGTTTTTCTGACCTTTTTGTTTCAATAGACACATATCTATGTAACTGTTCTGTCTTTATTTGTGTACAATTCGTAGCATGATATTGTATTAAGAAACAGGTTCGGAAATATATTGCAAAACTGAAGTAATAAAGTATCAGTTAAAACTCTATTACAACCTAAATATTGCATAAAACTCAAAATAATTATCTTAAGCTATACTATAAAACGTCTTTTATAACTTTAATATAAAAAAGCAAAAGCTATGAATAGATATTTTCACCACCCTTGGTGAATTGATAACTATAGTATGCGCGAACGAACCCGTTGAAGTCCTTTATATACGGGAAAAGATATCACGACCTGTATCTCTATTTTGTGAATAAAATAAACTTTCCTAAGGAAACACTAAATAAAAGAAATTATAATAAATAAAATTGTTACAAAAGGAGAATTACTTTTTATTTCACACAAAAGTATTCAGATGTAGGTAGTATCAGATTACTGAATTCAAAGGATAATGCCAAATTGGCCCAAATAAATCCTTCCTTATTATGTGCCTAAAATTAATATGCACCAGATATTACGATAGGTTTATTACTCGTGATTGATTCTGTATTATTTACTCCGCGGATTAGATTTTATCCTCTTTTGCAAATGAACGTCTTCAGCGACCCTGCAGTTAGTAATTGCACCCAAAACGTCTCCGGTTCGATTTACCGGAGTCATCGGAGTGTAAGAAATGCTTATTCTCGTGCCTTGATTGTTTGCGATGTCTTAATTATGTATGTATGTCGGTATTATCGGTGTCATCCTTACACAGTTAGTGCGTGGGAGTGAATGGGTGGCCGTTTAATAATACAAATATTTATATCAGGTGGAACCAGGGAGCTTCTTCCAGAGATTGACAGGAAGTGTGAAGACAGGCGTCATCCTCAAAGATGTCTCCTTCATTACTCATAGTGGAGAAGTCACGGCTATACTGGGATCCAAGGGTACGTTAATTATAAAAGTATATCTCACTATCTCATAGAGAAACCCCGATATAATGAAAGAGCTAACTAGCTTCTGCTACGCTGCTCTAATGATGCGGCTACATTAGCGGGATTCGGCGAATGTTCGCGTTATTCGACAATTCATCCAAACAACAGGTTTGATCATAACTGTGAATTAATATACACTTATGTTTAATATATTGAAAAATAACACTCATTGTCTTCAGCTACTAATATACTGGTATTTATTCGTATCTTGATTCGTATCTCTGTGTTCCGTGATAAATACGTATGTTTTTGTAGGCAGTGGCAAACGTGCCCTCCTCGATGTAATAAGCCGTCGAGTGCCCTGCAAGGGTCACATCCTGCTGGAGGGAGTGCCGATGGAAGAAGAGCAGTTCAAGAACACCTGCGCGCTGGTGCGGCACTCCACCAGGCTGCTGCCAGGGCTTAGTGTACAGCAGACCTTGGCGCTGTCTCTTACCAAGGTGAACCTTAATAAACGCTATACACTTGTATTCCCTGTGTCGTGAATCCTTACAAAAATCTCTTAAAATAATTCTTGACATAAAATATTGGTTATTTACTTGAAAATTAGGGATAACTCAAAAAATATTCGTCAGTTCTCGCTAAAATTTAAATGGGACCTCATGACTAGCAGCAACTTTCGAATATAAAGAAAATCATCAAAATCGTCCACCCAGTAAAAAGTTATGAGGTAATACACATAAAAAATAATAGTTTAAAAAACTAAAAAACTCGCTTTTGTAGAAAATCCAGCTAAAAAATAGAAAATAAATTTGAATTAAGATTCGTGTAATTGTAATAAGAGCGTATTTTTTAGTTTTTTAAACTATTATTTATTTTTTCATTTTTAGTTTAACTTTTTAAAATGAAAGGAGAATGCCCATAGCCAGTACTCTTAAAAAAATAATTGTCACAATGATTTTTGGACAAAAAATTTAATTAAAATATTTCAAGTATTTTACCCTATTTCCTAAAAAATCCTTATTGGGAATAATTTTCTGAAATTAATAAGTAACTTTACTTCCGTTTTACAAAAGAAAACCATTGGGCCATTTATGTTTGGATAAGGGCCAATCAGGAATCTTTTAAGATCCTTCGGGCCAATAGGTTGCATTGATTCGATTATAATTATGATACAACAGTTATAGTATAATATATCCATGACAACAAACAAGATGACGTAAGGAGACTGTCAAATGAATTAGAAAATTGTTATAATCAGCCAGGAGTAATGATGTTCTGTGATTATAATACATTACAAACTACATGGTGTTTGGGGACTGTCAAATGAATTTGAAACTTAAAAGATCGACATTACATACGCAATCGACTTTAATACGCCTGCATAGAGTTCATATTACTGTGAGTTTACTATAACCTAAATACAAATTAATTTTGCTTAAAATCTCTTATTTCCTAATATTAACTTTGACTAAAGTTAGTATGTGTAATTTATTAAGATAACATAATCAAATAAAGGTATTTTTATCAAGACACAAAAATGTTAATGTCAGTACATTTCTCCATACTAAATGGGCATTCTCCTTTAGGTTTTTTCTTTCTTTCTTTAAATATTGAATTGTCTTTATCCTCGATAAGTCTACGAAGTCTGAAAGAAATCTGACCATTTGAAGTGGGTCAAAATCAAGTCCAAAGGAGTCGGTTACAAGTTACAAACAAACATACAGGTGAAGCTAAAGCGTTTAAAAATAAAAATACAGTCGAATTGAGAACCTCCTCCTTTTTTGAAGGCCTTTAAAAATACACATGTATATTTATCTACGTTCTCCCTATTTGTTTGCAGATCTCTGGTTATTTGAAAACATCAAAAGTGAAACAAGTAATGGCTGATTTAGCACTGTCCCAGGTAACGTTTGGACAACAATATCAAATTAAGCAATAGGCTATATCACAATGATTTATATTTTAGAGGACTTAACCCTATTTTGATATTAACAGGTCGCTAACAAATGTGTCACAAGTCTGACGAAGAGCGAGTATCGACGGTTGGTCATTGGGGTCCAGCTGATAAGAGATCCAAGTGGGTGATTAGTTTGTCAATACTATTCTATACTAATAATAAAAGGACCAAACAAACAATATTTTTATGTAGAAGGCGTTGTTGTTGGTATAAATCGAAAACCACTTAGAAGTAATAGCTTGAAACTTAACACATTTTATAACTTAGGTAGGTATATTAAGTTAAGAATGCATTGCAGTAACGCATTACTTTACAAGATTCACCTGCCTGAACGTAAATTAAATGAATCGAGTTTTTGTCATAGCCTATGGTATTGTATTTGTCCTAAATCATAATTATTAAGTACAAGTGGATATTATTTGTGCAACCAGTTACTTTATTATCTTATTTGAAACTGTGAATTTGATCGCCATTCATATTCCTGTGTATTTCCAGTAATTCTGCTATTGGACGAACCAACTTGGGACTTGGATCCTCTCAACACGTACCTTGTTATTTCTATACTTTCAAATGCGGCTAAAAAGTACGGAACTGCTATTATATTAACAATGGAGAAGCCTAGATCAGGTAAGATTACTAAATACATTTTTACATCAAAAAACTACAAACTCCCAATACCTATATTTCCGCTCAGCAATAGAATTTCTTAGGACGCGAATAGCAAGGACACAATAAAATATAATATGTACAATGGAAGACATCATGAAGTCAGGATCAGAGAATCATACAAAGACATGCCTACAGAGCTAGATATTTAATTCTTAATCACTTATAACAAGATATTTTGAAATTAAGTAGATTCTTAATATTAGTACTTACCTACCTACTTGCTACCTCTTTAGTAACAAAAATATATTTTTCCAGATGTATTCCCATTCCTCGACCGTGTTGTATACTTGTGTTTGGGCGACGTGGTGTATGCAGGGCCTACGCGGAATCTCCTAGATTACTTCGGTAGCATTGGTTTTCCTTGCCCACAGCTGGAGAATCCACTAATGTATTATCGTAAGTTAAAAAAAAATGTTTCCTATGTTTTATCATCATTATTCTTTGTAAGGAAATTACTAGTAAGACTGCACCTTCAACTTTTCTACTAAATAACTAAGGTTTAATATTAATAGAATTATTATTAAGCAACTACCAATATTGTGCAAACCATACGACCAGTAGCTCCTAAAAAATGAAAGTAAAATCCGAATTAAAACTAGAAAAGAATAAACACATTAACAAAGAACTAACACATTATCTACCTAACTAGAAAAAAGTATTATGTACAAATAGAAAAATATTTTTCCATGGGATTATTTTTCTCTCATTACTTAACTTTTACTCTTCTACCGTTTACCTAAGGTATAAAGCTCAGTGTGTTTTTTCTGTCTGTCCATCCGTCTGTCCGAAGCAAAGCGCCGAGACCCTTAGTGCTAGAAACCTGTAATTTGGCATGGATATACATATTTATTAATACTCCAGAATCGTAGAATTTACTGACACACTTGATCGGTTTTTTTTTCTTTTAGTATGCCTGTCAACAGTAGACCGCAGATCGCGGGAGAGATTTATAGAATCAAATCATCAAATCGCTGCCTTGGTGGAGAAGTTTAGGCTGGAGGGTCCGGGAATAATGCAAAGTAATCATACTGAACACAATCGTATCGTAAACCCAAATAAAGTACAATTGAACTACGGCAAGCCAAGCGGGGTCAAAGTTATTTGGATGTTGTACATGTAAGTGCATTACATTTTGTATTTATTGACAGACAAGCTGATCCCTGAAATTCAGTTATTTTTCTTGCATCCATCAGATATTATAATATTGTTTTTGTATTGTTTAAGTACTGCATATTATAGATTTGCTATCTAAAGTACTCGTAGGTATTGTTGTGTAATCCTAATTATAGTTAAAAGCTAATTTTCAGTAACTCTCTTTTTTAGGAGAATTTTGGCATCTATATTCAATTTAAAGGCATTCGGCATAAAACAGATGTGTATGAGACTATTGTCACTTCCCATATATTTTTTCATATTATGGGTGTTCTATAACGAAGCTAAGGTATGTTCGGCTCGAAGGACCATTTTTTTATTTACGTATGGAAATATATATCTCTATTTATAATTTAATAACATTTGCAGGATTACCAACGTGCTTTTATAACAAAAA
Organism: Thymelicus lineola; assembly: GCA_963932265.1. Classification (NCBI taxonomy): domain Eukaryota; kingdom Metazoa; phylum Arthropoda; class Insecta; order Lepidoptera; family Hesperiidae; genus Thymelicus; species Thymelicus lineola. The sequence continues at coordinate 4,096,626 of OZ010684.1, read as the reverse complement.
GCGGTCTCATATTCAATGCGATGGTTGGCACTTACTTTATCAGTATCATGAACACGATATGTTTGTGTAAGTATACAATTACACATATTACAATCTATTCTAAAATATAAGTTTGTCAGTATCGCCATGTTACATATTACGATATTTACATAGTTTGCGAGTAGATAGACATATTACCTACGATCAGATGCGATCATTATCATAATGGTGATACGACAGTATTTAACGACGTAAGAACGCACTTTCTTTATTTTCAATTTTTTTTTTTTACCGGCAATTCTTCGTTGGTGTCTATGTTATTAGTATTAGATGTCTCCGGCCGACGGTGACCACTTAGCATTGACCATTTGACAGTGGCTCCTCTACTCATTTATGCGCTAACTAGCTGTGCCCCGCGGTTTTACCCACGTTAATTTATGGAAAAAACTAATTACTAAAATATATGACGTTATATAGCCTTCCTCGATAAATGGACTATCAAACACAAAAAGAATTTTTCAATTCGAACCAGTAGTTCCTGAGATTAGCGCGTTCAACCATACAAACAAACAAACTCTTCAGCTTTATAATATTAGTATAGATTTACATTAAAAATGAATTATAATACTTTAAAACTACGCAGAATGTATATTTTTATTACTATCACAAAACTACTCTCAAATCCTGTACAAATAAACATAATAATGTTTTATTACGAAACAGATGGCCCCCACAGAACGAGATACTACCAAGAGACTCAGGAAGGTCTGTATAGTGGGGCAAGTCTGCTGCTGGCGTGGAACCTGGTCTCCATACCGTTCTCATTCATCACCACCTTCGCGTCCGCTGCCATCATATATCCGTAAGTTTGCACCAGTACTTAAACATTTAACTGATGTATAAACGAACTTACCTATACGTGAAGTTCAATCACAATTATTGGAAGAGCTTCGTTAGAAGATATTAGCATTAGAACACTACACTTGTAGCCTGTACTACAAGAGTTCTAATGTATTAAATAAGTAATTTTTAAAAATAATTTAAATAAATAAGTATTTAATTAAATAACTTGACAAATGCGATTTTGATTTCATTATTTTTTTTTCAAAATTCACAAAAAAATACAGAAGTACCAAATTTCAACTAATTTGGTACAGTAGTTTCGGAGTAAATTGCCAAGTCGCCCAGACGCACGAGTGATCCTATATGGGTTCCGTTTTTCGTTTTTTCGAACAGAACCCTAAAAATAGTGCCAAAATTGTTTACGAAATAAGTCTCGTCTGAAAAAGCGGAGTATACTCTTAACTTTACCTTATCCAGGATACTAGGCGACATAACAGAGACGCGAGATTTCCTGTACTTCGCGCTGATCCTGTGGTCGTGCTACCTTTACGCCGAGCAGCAGGCCATCGCCGTCATGATGTTCGTCAAGAACGGCCTCATCGCCGCCGTCGTCAACATCTACATCACTTGTATCTACGTCATGCTGGCTAGTGGAGTACTCAGGTAGATCTTATGTAATATGTGTAGCGACTACGTCATAGCGTGACTTCACTGGGAACTCGCGTATCGGGTGTTTCCCGAGGTCGAAATTTGTAATTTAATTTAATGTGTTCTATTTTTTCATTGGTTGACCTATCTCTCAAAATTTGTATAAATACCCTGTAATTTTTGTAAATACATCATTCTACTTGCAACCTTCTGAAGAGTCTTATTATGGTCGTAGCGCACATATCAACTCGGAAAGGGATCGTCACTGGATCGCCTCGCCGTCAACCTAACGTAAGCGTGTTACCAACCGACCAACAGCTCCAAATCGACTCGGCTACGGCTAGGCGACGCCGCGCTTACGGCTCGAATGACAGCAGTTCGCCGACGCGGCGCGGGGCGTGCACGAGGAAACGGAAAGTCGAAGGATAGCGTACGGTGAGACGTAAGCGCGGGTACGGCAAGTCGTCCACGCACCGTACCGCGGTTCGTGAGCTTGTCTCGAGGCGAGGCGATTACGTTACGAATCCGATAAGTGTGCTTTACAGTAGGGAGTTTCATACAAAGAATACTGACATGCAAGAGTTGATACGTTTACGTTCCGTTTACGAGTTGATATGTGTGCTACGACCATTACTCTCCTCAAACTCAGTACATACTTACATCTACGACCCCCACGTGATATACATACATACATATGTATATTGCCGCTATATATACTTCAGTCGTATTTGAATACGTGAACAAGCTTTTTAATCCACTTCAAAGGAGAAGGTTCTAAATTCAACTGTTTTTATTTTCTTTTGATTTTCATGATTCTTTTTATATTCGAAAGGTGGTGCTTGTCATGGGACCACCCATTTAAAGAGCGAGATCTGTAGTTTTTAGTTATGTCTAATTTTGAAGATTTTTTTGTCAAGAATTATACTGAGTTATCGCGCTTTACCATCCATGACTTGCTTTTATAATATAAAAAAAAATCTGAGTCAACAATAGACCTAGGTCATTCTTTCGTGAAATACTCATCCGAACATTCTATTCCACAGATCCTACAAGGGCTTCGAAGAATGGCTATACTACCTCACCTACGTGACACACACGCGCTACGCTTCGATACTTCTCCACCGAAATGTATTCAAGCAGCCAACCTTCAACATCCTCCCATACAGCAACGAAGAGAACTGCACATCAATAACGAACCTCATACAGACCTCATCGAATCTCAATGCTGACTCCAATTCAAACTGCCGATACGTTAGCGGAAAAGCGTTCTTAACCGAACGATTTTCATCCAAAAACTTCGGTGGCGACATCTATCTAGCAGGAGACTTTAATATAGATTTTAACTTGGGCATTTCTTTTGCTTTCTCCCTCGGCATTATGGTGTTCAATAAATTCTTGTATCTAATGCCATTACCCGACTATATCACGGATAAGTTTAGGGAGTAGATGAATAAATTGTCTGAACACTTAACTTAAAGTAACTTATCTTACTTTAAATAATATTTTTTTTGTATTTGCTAAATTAGTATTTTTATTTATGTACTTATATTTCAAATTTGAACTTAGAAATTAACTCCAAACTGTATAAGTTTTAGTGCATGAAATCTAAAAAAAATGCGTGGTCGATTTTCGTGAACGTGAGTTTATATTCTACAGTGTCGTGAGAATGAAATATTATGAATTGTAAGAATTAATGAATTAATGAAATTAAGAATGAGAGTTAACATTATAAATAGAATAATTATAAGAAAGATATTATTATAAGAACTTGTATGTAAATTATCTACATTTACCTACAATAAAAAACATGAATATTTTTTAACAAACTTTTATTTTACACACAAAAATAGTTCCAAATATACCTACACGTTATTCAGTTAATTTAACGCATATTATTTTTAGGTATTTTGTACATTTATAATTTAGAAGAAGAAAAGAACTGAACTCAAGAAAATAATATAGGTAATAAGGAATTCTTCAGTTTACAGCATGTTTCAAAGAATATTTAGTGTGATATAATGTGAATTGTTACGTAAAATAAATTATCTTAAATACATTAAATCTAAAGTTAATAAACCAACAATTTTAAATCCGTATTGCCAACGATAAATTATAAAGACAATCATAAAAATGGTATAATATACAAACGTAAGGTATTTTTATTTTTTGTTTTAAGACCCTTTGAGAAACAAATGAAATAGGTAATCCTTGTCAATGTCTCACTAACTGTTATATATTTATAAAAACCGCACGAAATACATCACACACCCACAATCGAAGAACAAACATCTGTCATATTTTCACAACCCGTGTCGCAATATTTACCACACCAGTACCGCCATTCAGAGGGTCCTGGGTTTAATTCCCAGTGAGGCCGAAATATGAATAGGTTTGTTCTCGACCTGAATGTGTGTGTAGTTGTCTTTATAAGTTGTCTATGGTACCTACGACATAAGGAATCCAGAATGTACCTACGCAGTAAATAGTATTCTTGTTGAGCAAAGAATTCCTTGTTTATTTCTTATCTTAAGGAGACAAAGTCCTTGGGTCTTGGCTATTCCTTATCTTGTGTATCCAAACAGGATACCCAGAATCCTAGATTGGAGATTGTCTATTCATCATCACTTTCAATCAAACGTCACTCATAATCAATAGACAATGGTTGTAATTGACGTTACACCGACTCCATTAATATTATGAGATGGTAAAATCTCCCACAACTTTGGGATAGGTGAATATAACTGTTTCTCCCTGACCATCTGCGTCATTCTCTGATGTACATGCCGTTCCATCACCTTAAAAAAATACAAGTCAAATATAATTATAATGCAATATTAAATGAAGATGGGAATTGAACTCTATTTGTAAATAGATCTAATTGCTAGAGACAGAAACAGATTTTAAAGTAGCATATTAGTATTACTTAGTAGGAGTTTTGCAGTCTATTATGTAACGTTTATGTTAAGGAAAGCATCCTGCCACAAGTGTAATTTATTTTATACTTACTAGGTTGCTTCATCAACTATTTAACTATTATGTAAATGGTAGACTGAATAAAGATTTTTAATTTTTTTATTATTTTTTTTAGTAGGAGGAGAGAACAATAAGAATCAGTAGGTATTTATTTCAGGTGTAGTTTTAAGATATAAATATTCATATTAAACGACTGAGTAAAAGCCGACAACATAAAAATAGTGATACTGACTAATGACTGAGGAATGTATATACTTACTTCCATAAACTACAATAGTCTTATTTAATTTGTTAATAGTGAGCTGGAAAAAAAAACAAAGTTAATTAAGAAAACAATTTTTGTTTGCTATCAAATACAGGTATAAAAATTCTGATATTTTTTAATTTTTTTCTTTAATTTTGAGTACACTTCGATACAGAATTAATTTATTTGATGCTTATAAATAATTTTAGTTGCTGTTATATATAATGAAAAAATACTTACAGGTGAAAGAACAATTTCTCTATACTTCTTAAGGTACACTTTTAATGGTTCTACATAGTTGTCGAAGCCAAGGGTATTCATGGCAAAGAGTACATCTTCACCGTTAATAGTTTTCCGTTTCTCTAACTGACATCGGTCACTTGCTTCACTGGTGATGAATGAAATGAATTCTGATATGCATTCCTGTACACATTCTCTTGCGTCTTTTGCTATCTGTAATATTTATTATGTTGATAAGACAAGAGTAACAGAAAAATTATCGGTGAACTAATAATTTTGCCATTGGATAGGTACCCAGAATCTGCTAGTGGTAATTTTGGTGGATCCATGGAAGCTTTCAGTCCCAATTGTTATCAACAGTTGATATAGGTAGCAAATATTATGCCACTTAAGAGACTTTTATGCAGCATAAAAACTTATAACACTTACGCCCCAACTCAGAGTCACTAACGGTTGCTTTACTTTGCTTCGCTCCTTTGTAAAGAATCACCATACAAATTCTGTACTAAGGAGCGATTTAAATAACCTTTAGCGACTCTGAGTTGGGGCGTTAGGGAGGCGGAAGGCCACTAATACCTTGATGCACTGAGGCAATGTGCTGCAATATGCTCTAGGCCTCTTTAATGACAAGGAGAGACAAATTAGTGGCCATTAAATGGTTACAACTATTAAGTACAATAGACACTTAGTGTTACAGTTAATAAGTTTCACATACCTTTCCATTCTCAGGGATTGCTCTTTTCATAATCTTAGCAATATTAGCTATCGGCAGGAAGCGATCCTGTTCCCTTAACGGAGCATGTTTCCTTTCAGAGTTAGAATCAGAGTTGTTTTCTTCTTGTTCTAAACAGAAAAACATTATTTTAAGACAAATTGAACTTAAAATAATAAGACTTATATAATTTATGTTTAATAATGGTGCTCAATATTGTATAATGAAGTCTTTTTATCAATATTATAGAAAATATTTTTCAATTAATTTTTTAAACCCTTTATTCTGTAATTATGAATATGACTAGTCAGTTTGTTTAGCAGACATCCTAAATGATAACCTTCACCCATGTCCTTCCACTTCCATATCAATCTTACCTAAAACATCATCAGTGTTGACAACATAAGTCTCTTCGTCCACGAGAAATCCGTTATCTAGACGCACTAACTCATTTCCTAGATCATCACTCTCCATGATCATTGAATATATAACCTATTCGACGTAAACGTAGAAATCGCAACACGAAATTATTTGTGAGATAAGTAAAATCATCAACTCAATTGGTAACAATGGAAAAAGGGATCTGAGCTGGGAAATGAACAAACAATAATATTATTATATCAGAGGTTCTAGAGAAGCCAGAGTTTAATGTGATTAAATTTTTTTTTATAGATGAGATGCCTCAAATTCTTGTTTAGTAACCCAAGATGCATGGATTTATTAAATTAAAAGTTTATCAATTTGTTTACAAGACAATGTGTCAATGTCATTAATGACAGTACTGTGTTGTTGACAATGACACTTTAGTCTTTTCATATCATTGGCAATGCAAAGATTTATGACGTGTTAGTGAAAAATCTACATAGTTCTCTACAATGATATTATATATTAAAAAGAGGCAGATAGGTCATTAGCGCGCGCGTTGTGATGATTGAAAAAGTTCCCAATTGGGAACTTTTGTGATTAGTCTGCGTCATGCGCAATCACGAGCGTGGCGCATCGTAGGTTAATACGTAGTTATGAAAATATTACAAAATGCCATCCTGTGTGTTTAGAAAGTGCACCAATTATGACTCCAAGGTCAACAAAACACAAGGAATCTCATACCATGCGTGAGTATGCTAAGATACTTAGATTATTTAGTATATTTCAATTATTTTTCTAAAAAATCTAATAATCATGCAAAGACGCCATGTTCAGGTGAAGAAAGAGATAGCGATGTAGTTTTGACGCGAGAGCAATAAAGACGTGCGATAAAGCGTGCCTTGTGGACATAGATTAGTTAGTGCAGAAGCTATATTATGATATTTATGACGACTTAACTGCCTACAATTGAAGTTCAGTTGTTCTTAAGTTTTACTTAGTTTTTGTGATAGCTATATATTGTATGTAATTGACTAAAGTGCATTCAACCAAACAAACTCTTCAGATTTATTATATTATTATAGATTTACATAGATTTTATTGTAATAAATTAATGTTTTAAATAAATGGGTTTTATTATCCACCTACAGAATAAATAAGATGCTATATAATCAGTTAATGACTAAGACTCCATACCTACTGCTTAGGCTGACATATACATGAAAAAGGTCGTGGTCCCTTTATGTACGCGTATTTACTTTATTCGTAAATGTGTCACCATATTTCATCACCGAAATCCCAAAATATTGCTTAAAATAGTTTCGAAATTACAACTTCCTTCCTTATGTTTATTTTTAGGTACTTTATACCTACTGACTGTTCTGTACTGAATTTGTTAGTCTTTATTGTTAGGCTACATTCACACAGCGTCTATTCGATTCGATTTTTTCACACGAGTCACACACAGTTGTTCACACGACAACTATTCGGTTTAAACGTTCCGTTAAAATCGAATGAAAAGCAGCCAGTTATTTAGTGCGTGCCATCATGGATCCACGTGATCCACTACTTTTATATTGGTTTTATAGACGGAAACGTAAGCAGCGTCCTAGGAGGTATTGGGTTCATCCTTTTCTGAAGATTGGTCCTCTATTTATTAAATTTCTATTCTGTATTTATAATTATCCAACGATTCTTCAATTAAATAAATAAATTCCTTCCTTTTGATAACCGCCTCATGCTACGTCACAAGGGTCAAGGACAACTGCGTGCACGCGGGCGAGTCTCGAATACGAGAGACAAGTTTGTTCGTGTGAACGATACAACATGAACATAAGCGCCGCAGCCCACAACGTGTCGTATTCGATAAAATCGTTTCGAGACGCGGGCCTCCGCAGTGACAACTTCGGATGGTATACGGGAAGAAATATTTCTCGAACACGATATTTTCCCGCATAGACTCCGTGTGAACAGTTTAATATATTTTCTTCTGTAGTGACAGTCTATTCGATAAAATCTCACGTACGGTATACGGGAAAAATATTGCCTTGTGAACGTAGCCCTATTGTGCAAAATTAGTGACGTAAGTCATTGGACGCGAGCGACAAACACTAGCTGTCTTTTTCACTATTATGGTTTTAGTAATGCTATCCCTTTTACATAATTTAACAAGTGCTGATTGGTGTACCGAAACAAACAATAAACGTGGGTGTGTCGTAGCTGTTTTCGGAACAGATTTTTCGTTTAATTTCTAAGGGCATAACGTATCTATATTAAAACATCTTTGGTTCTCTATGTCGTTCGCCGAGCGACTGTGGGCCTCGGCGCGGCACCCCTAGCCCATAGAGTAAAGTATTCTAAATGTCTAAAAGATATGCCCTATCCCTAGCCTCAGCCAGCCGGCTTCCGCCGGCCTATTATTTTGGAGAACCCCGCCGCCACCCTGGCACCACGGCAGGCTGCCTTGCCTGTCAGCGAGTGGCAGACTCAAGCAAGGATCCCAATCCTACGTTCCAACCCCAAATCAAAGTTAGTGTCTTAATAATCTATGCTTTATCAAAGTCGTTTATAATATAGTCTGTATTCTATAATAATATATTGTCTTTGGATTAGATGCTGTGTGACAAACATGGATATATTATTCTATCTGGATTGCTGACCTGTGGAGGTACCTGTAGTTCGATGACGTCATATCTTAAGGATTATTCGACCAATCACACTCTGGATTAAGGTTGTCCTTCATAATTGTAGGGTGACCACACTTAGGAAAATTATGTCCTATGTTGATATGGTTCTTTAAAATGTTTTTGTAATGGTAAAAATTATAATATTGAAATAAAACATTTTATTAATTTTTTTTCAAAGTTACTGAATTTAAAATATTGTAATTTTCTCACTGATAATTTTATTTTTTTATTATATTTACTTTTTATTTTCACAAAATCCACAGCTTAATTTGTTTACAGGTATTAAACTTACGAACTACAAATCCAATTATGGATTTACATTTTACTTCTTAGTTACTTACATTAACAGTGTGTGTGTGTGTATAATATAATAAATATATATTCATATATGTATATATATTCATCATCATCATCATTACGTCATCGATCTTCAGGTACCTCTACAAAGTCAGTGATCCAGATAGAGTAATATATTCATGACAGTGTCGTCAGTGTCTAACTGTCTAATAGTATTAATTATCTATGTTTATTGCAAGCAAAAGCAAAAGCCACAGAGTACTTAATCACTACGTTTTAAGAGACGGCACTTAGAACATTGTCTATAGCTAAATTCGAACAGTTTTTTTACACCAACATTACAGGATAAGCGATGAGCCATAGATGCTTTTGATATCTGTGGTAAAACAGAAACAAGGCTGCCAACATAGCTATCAAATGACATTGACAACTGTCAACTAGTGATGTACTTAATATTATCGATAACTAGTGTTGTGCTTATATATTGTTCATAGCTATTAGGCTTTAATACCTTTTTATCCTTAATTGTAAATTAAAATAAAAGCCACACTTGAATAATATTATAATTTTATTTAACAATTCTAAGTATGAATGAATACCAGTACATTTAATTATTTGTTAACACCTGCCTATGTATATGCGGAGCTCACAACAAGGTACAAGATCTATACCGGATCGACTACACGAAATAATTAATTGTTAACATATTCTTACTCAAAAAAATCATTAATTACAAATTCTTTACACATAACAAGGTTTCACCTTTTTATTTCGTAAGTTTACATTAAAAAGAATTAAAATAATCGGTATACATGTATACATTTAAGCAACTAGCCTTTCGGGAGGCCCATATATATTTTTATATGGTTTAGGTATAGTTGAATTTTATGATAAGTCTGCTTACCAGATGATACTTTTTCACTTCCTATTCTTAATGGGAAATTGGTAAATAGGTTGTCTGCTAGACGTGGACGCGTAAAGTTGATGGAAGGCACTGCATTTTTAAGTAATCTGCTTCTTTGGGTATTATATGCTGAAGGTGCGAAGTGGTGTCCGGACACAAATTGCAACTGGTGTAATTTTTCAATCGGCAAATATATCAAGTCTTCATCACCAATGGCTTTAACCCATTGTCGACATCTAAAAGAATATAAAAAGAATATAGCAATGTAAAGTTCTAATGAATAAAGTATAAATTCAATAATTGTAAGCTTCATACATAATTTTTCTTTAATATAGTATGCTTATTCATATACATAATAGTCATGAAACTTACCTATTAGGGTCTAAAGAAAGGGCCGCGAGAAATAAATTTGGTGTTGATGGGCGTCTACGACAAGAAATACTACATTTTTGTACAATTTTTACCAAATGAAATTTTTATTTATTCTGACTTTTTTTTTGATTGACAACCGGAAATAGAAATTTGACATCATCACATTTGTCATACCAACATTTATGACGAAATTCTGTCTGTAATATTGGCCAGAAGTCGCCTTAAATCTTGATACAAGCTATGTATCAAAGTGAGTAGCCCCTGGCAAAAGCAAATTGCAAAATGAAAGTGAAGAAGCTTACGTTAGTTTTTAGCCTTCTTTTGTAATTTAAGTAAAATATTATTATTTGAAATTACAATAACCACGATATTTGAAGTGTCTGAGGTGTTCATAATCTTTTCTCGTTGACTTGTAAAACAGCATAAGGTTACTTTGTTTGTCTACAAATCGGACTATAAAAAATATTGCAGACTCAATAAATCTCTCATAATAATCAATAAAAATGGGAGTTCCAAAATTCTTTCGGTATACTAGTGAAAGATATCCGTGTCTCAATGAGCTGGTGAAGCAGTATCAGGTTTGTATAATTGGCCTCTAGCTTAATAAAATAAAATTGAGGTTATTGGGTTGACAAACTGTGTAGGTTATGTTTTTGATATTTTAAAAGATAAATAATATAAATATAATAATATTATATTGTTTAAATTGGGAAATGGGCAGGATGATGATGATGAAAAGATAAGGAATTTGTATCTAATGAATGAAAAGAAAATGATCTACTGGCCTTGTTTCTACAGTTATTTGGTTCTTTACAAGTCCTATTTACTGTAACATGGGTATTTCTTAAAGTACAACCTTTTTAGTTTACTTAGAATAAACTCACCCGCTCAATTTCATAATACCATTTTGACATAACACTATGAGCGTCATGGAAAAAACTACAGTGAATTAATTCTTGTTTATTTCATAAGACATCTTATTGCATACATATTTTGTTGAAAAAAAATTTTTAACGCAAAAAGGTTTAACCTTAGCTACATAATTACTTATACATATTATCTGCAATTACTGTCCATGGATGGAAAAGTTATTTAATTTTTTTTGTTTAAAGTTTAAATTTTGCTTAAATTACGACAAGATGGAATTTTTACTTTAATAGATTATAATGTTTAATATGGTTTATAATTAACACTAAAGAAAACGAGTAGCGATTTTTAACAAATTTTGGTAAAATCCTTTGTCTGTAAGTATCGAACTATTTATGTCAAGTAAATGATTATTGCATTTTGCTCAAAAACGCCCATACAAGGTTAGTTCATATTAACAAATGACAGCTGTACATTAAGGGCATCTTAGTTCCCCAATACTATACAATGCAATATTCTTCTGTATACAAATTTCCTAATGATTTATTTAGCATATTGCAAGAATTTGATTCATCCCCAACATACAATTAACATAATTTCTTTGAAGTTTGTTATCGATGGTTGATGATATTTTCAATTTGATCATATTTTTTTCAGATACCAGACTTTGACAATATGTACTTGGACATGAACGGTATCATCCATAACTGTTCTCACCCGGACGACTCAAACCCACATTTTCGGATCACTGAGGAAAAGATCTTTGAAGCCATATTCCACTATATTGGTATCCTGTTCCAAATCATAAAGCCAAAGAAATTGTTCTTCATGGCTATCGATGGGGTCGCTCCGAGGGCAAAAATGAACCAGCAGAGAGGCAGAAGGTATCTTGTCAATTATTTTTTATGTGTAAGCATTGAAGCTTAATCAAATAGTATATGTTATTTTCTATAAAGTTAACTTTAGTTAGAATTTGAAAGATGTTGTTTGTGTGAACGATCCAATGTATAAACATAAGCATAAATAAAACTGCTTACTTCCGTAGCAGGATTGTATGGTGTGCGGAATAAAACACACTGTACAATTACCATGTGAACCAAGCTTTACTTATTGTAAAGTTACTAACGCCCCAACACTGCTATTGTATTTACTTCACATCTTGTTAAGAAGAACAAACGATTTACATACGATTGTTGTATTCATCTAAGAAGCTGGTGTGTAAAACGAGATCCTGCCTTCTCGCCGAAAATTTTTTGGCCGATTATCACTTGCCAACCACCGTTGGTCGCAAAGCGGGGTTCCGTCGACATATATGGCGAAGCCCCTCGCCATGAAAAAGCAACTGAACTCAAATCGAAAGAAGGATAGTCGGCTATGAGTCAATTTATTTGTATTTACCTACATTGTCATACATAAAAATAAGTTTACGCTTACCCACATTATATTACATAGTTACTTAATGAAACCTTACTTAATACATCATTTGGTAAACAATATACAATTAAATGAATATTACTCTAACTAAAACATTCGCTACTTGAAAGTTGGCCTTTTGAAAAGTGTCATTATAAAAGGCAGACCATTTCGCAACTGTTAGATTTTGAAATAAAACAAAATTATGTGATAAGTTTTCCACTTTGGGTTAACTGGAAGAGATCGCTTTTTAGCGATAAGATCGCCTATTGTATGCTATCCATTGTAGTTGTTATGTACATGTGCATTTTATTCTGGTGTGCAATAAAGAGTTTTGTATTGTATTGTATTGTATTGTAAGTTGGCAAATGATTATTCGGCGAAATAAAATTCTGCGAAACGTTAGTTGGCAAGTGATAATCTTTTAAAAAAAATTCTGCGACAAGGCAGAGATCCATGTAAAACAACAACCGTCATTAGTTTAACATCAATTAATAATGAACTAAGTGAGGAACTACAAATGTTTTATATGAAAACACCTCTTTTAATTCTCACTTTATTTCTTATAGATAAGGAATATAATGAAATATGAACTATTAAACAAATAAATTACATTTGTTATTGTTTTAACATAAACATCACCTTGAAATCAATGAATCAGTATTATTAATAACAAAACACTCAATAGACCATTTACTAGAGATCTGTTTACTTTTTAAGACTATAGAAATAGGCATACATATTTATTAATTTCATACCTTGTATAATTTTTTTCATAGATTCCGCTCTGCTAGGGAAGCTGAGAAATTAGAAGAAGATGCTAAAGCCAAAGGTAAAAAGTTATTGCGCAATAGTATTAGACTACAAACAAAATGTCAAGAAAAAGTTGTTGATAATATCTCTGGTGGTAATAATGGCACCCAACTAATATAATACACAGATGCATTGATTGGGTAACAGGATAAAAACCAAAATGTCAGAAAGATACGAACATCATAACTCTCTTTGTCTTGAATAAATTGAAAAAACATTTCGTAAGTGCAAAGTACTATCTCAATGTTACCAATGTCTATTCAATAGTAAGAATAAATTGCAAAAATATGTAAAATACATTTAAGTTATAGTTTAAATTTGGTCAATCAACAGGTGTATGCACACTAATCACACTATAACTTATTGTGACAAAAATTTTGAAAGAATACATATTTAAAGTTTTTTTTTCTATCAGGCGAAGTTCTACCTGAAGAGAAACGGTTCGACAGCAACTGCATCACGCCGGGAACGGTGTTTATGGCACGTCTGCATGAACAACTCAGGTCAGTACATAGTTTATCACCAAAGCCCTATATGGACAAATCCAGAAATATATTTGCATTTGGATGCTTATGGCCCTATACAAACAAGTTCAAAAACATAAAAGCAAATAATCAAAACATCATGTAACAGATTGTCAAGTTCGTGAATTTGAAGAAAAGAATCACCTAAAATATAAAAAAATTAGAAAAAGAATTTCCATTATTTTTGTACTATACATAACAATTATTATTACTGTTTTTCTAAAAGTAAATTAATAGACCAGTGCCGATAATTTTTGAAACCAAAAATAATAATAGTAGGATGAAACCCATTGCAAAAGGAAAAGTATATAACAAAAAGTACTATAAACTACTATACAAGTAGCAGTATTACTAAAATGAAATGAAATGAAATAAGTTTTATTCGAAGTAGGTTTGTTACAAACACTTTTCGAAAGTCACTCAACGCCATCGCTTCAACAAATCCCTACCGTGAGTGGTCCCGGGAGAAGAAGCGGCAAGAAACTCCCCGGATTATTTTTTCCTACTCACAGTTACAGACAGCACTTAATACTACTTATTGCAATATTTGATATTAAAAAAAAACTCATGTCCAAGCAGTCTTGTCATTTAAATACTCATCAACTTTGTAATATGCTTTCTTCATGAGAAGAGAATGAGAAGAAATGTTATAAATTGAACTAATTAAAAATTTTATTACAGAAATAATACCTACGAAAACCATAATTATTAAAAATACGATTTAGAAACATTTGTGTATTTATGAATAAAATGCATGCAAAAACCTACTTTAATGTCATATAATTTCAGGTACTTTGTCAAGCAGAAAATGACCACAGACCCACTGTGGTCAAAAGTTAAAGTGGTACTCTCTGGCCATGAGGTGAGTTTATGCTTAGATTACCATGCGGTCCATTATGAACTCTTAAAATTCCAGCCAAGTTCCAGTGTAAACGTCAAATTAGTGTTACGAAAGCGGTCACGTGACACTTTTTAGCCAATCATACGTCGTTTAAAGCCCGAGAAATGAATTGCCTGGAACATGAATGGTTTTATAAAAGTTCATAATAGGCCCGCTTGGTAGATAAATTGTCAGGCCTATTTACACAATATAAATTTAGTATAATTTTAAACTATATCATTGTTTCCTTCGATAATTATGGTACATATTCATGATTTCGTATCTAACAGCGATAGCTCGACCCATTTACATTTGCAATGTGCATAATAATTTTATTATTATGGTTATAACATGTTCAATGACTTTTATAGTATGGATAATATTTTATTACAAGCAAGTAATAATCTAAAATTTTAACAAAAAAAAACCGACTTCAAATGAAGCACATCCTTCGAAATCGGCTGGCGTGATATTGAGTTATTCGTCCATTTGTCGCGCACATACTTAATGAACATTTAATAAGAATGTAATAAAAAAATTAATAATAAGACTTATATTGTTTTCTCATGGATCCCATTATCAGATCTCGATAAAATTTAAGTGGGACCACACGACAAGCACCAGCTTTTGATTAAAAAAAGAATTATCAAAATCGGTTACCCAGTCGAAAGTTCTGAGGTAACAAACATAAAAAAATACAGATAAATTGAGAACCTCCTTTGAAGTCGGTTAAAAATAAGGCCCCATGAAAATAGTATTGCGTGTGTGCAAGACCATCCCTCCTTAATGCCTAATGGATCGTAACTAGTCGATAGACGAGCCTTAGCGAGCTGACGATCCACCTGATAGTGGCTACCGTCGCATGAACAGCAAAACCAAGGGCATCAGTGATGCGTTGCCAACCAAAAGAAAGAAAGAAATAATTATCTCTTATATTGCGATATTGTAAACTTGTAAAGCATTGGTTAAAATCTCCTTTTTACTTATCTTTATTAAATTAAGACAAAATCCTAAATAGGCGATTATAGCGGAAAATTGTATTGACCATAGACAGTGCATATTATAATTAAAATGAATTTTAATGTAATTATTCCTTTCATATTACGAAACGATAGGTTAGTTAAGTTTGGTTTCCCCTGAGTATATTCATTTATGAAAGCACTCTGCACACTCCAAATATTTGACGACGAATTTATTCACCTCAGTTTTTTTTGAAGTCGGTTAAAAATAAGGCCCCATGAAAATAGTATTGCGTGTGTGCATTAGTTAATTAATAGTTAAGAGCCATTTCGCGGTTAGACGCGCGGAATGAAGAATTTGATGTCAAAAATTAGTATCATAAGAAAGATATTAATGCTGGCAAATGAACTCATAAAATAGATCAATCCTTCATCTTGGATCTTCATTTACCGGAATTTTGAAAATATTAATTTGTTTCTGCGTAACTGTCAATCTAGCATAACTATTTTTCAGCAAAAGGACGACAGAGTCAATTTCATACACTGATTTTCTTTATTAAGTTTTATTAAATTGAGTAAAAAAAAATGTCTAGAGAACACTCATATATTATATTTTGCATTTATTACAAGGGATATACGATTACTATAATATTCGTTTCAAAATTAATTCAATAACATTACCAATTTTCATGGTTTATGCCATGACTTTACCATCGATTTTTGTATTCAATAAAGCGTATTTCCCATCAAAAATTTATGTAGTAATAAAATATGGTCTTTGTCGAATATGACACGTAATTTTTTTTTTATCTTACTGCAAAAAATAATTTATTAAAACGAATTTACTTTACCATATAAAGATACGAACTTACGCGAAATCAAATCAGTCGTGCGGCAGCACTCTTGGACGTCGGACCTATGTCAATTTTTGCTTTAGCCATCTAAGGAATAGATTTCGTAAAAGTAACGTAATTATATTGCCATTGAACAGTCTTGATCACGTGAGAATTTTTAGTTACAGTCAATTGTATTATTTTTAGTTTTCTATAAATTTCAGGGTTTTGTAGTCAAATCGGAATCATGTCTAGTCCGTTCGTTATTTCAACCGGCCGGCTAGCCCGTCCGGCCGTCCGTCCTTCCGTCCGTCCGTCTGTCCGTTCCGTATGATTTTTTCTTCGTCTACCCCTTAATGTGGGGTATCGTTGAAAAGGTCTTTCAAAAATATTATAGGTTTCAAAAGACCATTTTTCAATTCAGGGGTCCGTTTGCGTAATATTCTGCTTTAAACATCTTTGGTTTGAAGAAAACAATAGAAATTAAGTAACTATTTCTTTCCAATTTATGTAGTGTAAGTAGTAACGGAGAAAATCACGAACATACATATGTACAAAATATAACTATATCTATACTAATCTATACTATTACTATTGTAATATTATAAAGCTGAAAAGTTTGTTTGTTTGTTTGGTTGAACGCGCTAATCTCAGGAACTACTGGTTTGAATTGAAAAATTCTTTTTGTATTGGATAGTTCATTTATCGAAGAAGGCTTTAGGCTATTGGATTTTTGGAAATTCAACCCCTATTGGGTTGGAAGTCACTGCTGTAATTTGAAATAAAACATTGTCCGTTTTTAGACATTAGTTACTGTTTACAGTATTTAGGTTTTTTGTTATATGTGTAAATTACATATTTACATAGAAAAAAATTTATAAATAATTATAACTTGTATACACATACCCTTTATTTATACAACTTTTAGATCAATCTGTACTTTATAGAGTTCCGTACCCAAACGGTGTCAACGGGACCCTATTGCTAAGCCAAAATGTTGGACTGATAGAAGCTCCGACATTAGTCAGCTATAGTCACTTATTATTAGTCAAAGATAATACATTCGTTGTTTGGAAACTTTCGTGCACCCAAGTTCCGTCAACTCCCCAAAACTCACGTATCTCAAATACACAACACAAATACAAATCACCCTCTCATTTTTTCCCTTCACAACCCCTCGCCTCTCCCTATACCCCCCCCCCCCCTCAGTTCTTCACCCAAAAGTGGAATTTTGCGTCGTGATAATCTGGGAGGCATCCGGGCAAATACCGCACTCATCAGGTAGGCGCAGATCGGCAGATCAGGATATCGGGATATAGATTTTTGGAAAACCGGAAATCCCGGATATCTCGGAGACGGTGCGTCCTAGACAAGTTTAGACGGAAATTTCAACCCCCTTTAGTAAACCCCCAAACCTTATTGCTAAATCTTACTGAACCCACTTTTACCCCCCCCCCTCCCCAAATTTTCCTAAAATACCATATATCTCCTAAACGGTACGTCCTAGACGATTTCCGACTGAATTTCCATCCGCCCTGTGGAACTCATACTTGCAACATTACCCAATCTTATTGGGCCCAACCTTAACCCCCCCCCCTCCCAAATTTTCCGAAAACTCCTTATATCTCCTAAATGGTGCGTTCTAGACGATTTCCGAAAGGATCGAGTAAAAGTTGTAGCCCATAAAAAGATTGACATTTTATGTGCCATACATTTTTCTTGTAGAGCAAGTGGTTTGGGAGGAAAGTGCGAATTTCGTTTCTCATAATTTATTATACTAGACTATTGTCAATATTTTGTTTTGTAAACCAACAGAAAACAATAAAGAATTCGTTTTTAACATTCAAAGAATAGTGTTCTGAATATCTTCTTTTTA
Organism: Thymelicus lineola; assembly: GCA_963932265.1. Classification (NCBI taxonomy): domain Eukaryota; kingdom Metazoa; phylum Arthropoda; class Insecta; order Lepidoptera; family Hesperiidae; genus Thymelicus; species Thymelicus lineola. Next base: position 4,078,199 of record OZ010684.1, on the reverse strand, counting down.
AAGCTGTAATCATTTTTGTGTATGGATTGTATTTACCTTTATTTTTACGTTATCTTTTGTATCACGGTAATGATTAGGGTATCGAAAACCGATCCTGTTTTAAATTACCGGGATTTTCGGTACTCGCCTATGCTGGAACCGGGATTCCCGGGATTTTCAGTTCTTTCGGGATTATTTTACCACGGCTTTCCCCGCGTGAAAATAGTTAGTATCGCGTTTCCTATTTTATCTCTCAGGAGCATTAAATAGGGAAAAACTGTTTTCTACCCAAATCCGTATAGTCGTTTGCCGTGATTGAGTAACCATCATACTATTATACCTTACATGCAAACATAAGTTTCGTATTAATTGTATGAAAGCAACACAATTGTATTGCACAATTCAGCACTGCTTGGACGAGAAAAAAGAGTTAAATCATCTTCATTTATATTAGAAAAATATCGATCTGGGTTGTGTAAATAATATTATATTAGTATAGCTGCTTCATGTAGCCGACGTTCTGAATATCTTCTTTTTAAAGCTGTAATCATTTTTGTGTATGGATTGTATTTACCTTTATTTTTACGTTATCTTTTGTATCACGACGCGACATATTTTTATTTCCCAAAAGTTCAGAAAATCCCGGTTCTTTTATTTTGTTTCCCGGTTCTTTTATTTTGTTTCCTGGTTCTTTTGAAAAGTACCGTATTCCTTTGTAAATCCCGGGATTTTCGGTTCCGGGATTTCCCGGTTCTATACCCTCCGATTGATTTGAATTTAGGTATTTCGACGCGCTGCGAATATCGCAGGCAAAATGGACGCATATTGCATTTTATAGATCACCTTGAAAAAACGTGATTTTTAATTTTTCACGTTGATTTGCCAAAATATTGATTTTTGCAATATGCATCTATTGGACATCTTTATTGTGATGTACCTAAGTAGGTACCTAAAATGTATTATGTAAATAAGTTACCGATAATGGTACTACTACATTGTACTCTTAATTGTTATATAAACTTATATTGTCACAAACCAGATACATGTATGTGGTCACAAAGTGTATAATTAAAATTATATGTTCATAATTTTAAAATTTTTACGTTTGAAAGTATCAAGAAGATTACTCGCACAGAACTGAGGTCAAGCGCGACGCGAGCCGCGCGAGGCAATATCACGCCGCGGAGCCGCTTCAAATACCTATAGTTTATCAACCGAGTTTTGCGAAATGGCTCTTAATTCACCAAGGTGTTTTAAACCTACTTTCAGTAGACTTTATTAACCTATGCACCCAGGTGTTTAAGTGAAAGTAATATATTCACCTGAGTTAATTCACCCAGGTATCTTAAGTCTACTTTTAGTAGACTTTATTGTACGTTACTATATTAGTTCATTGACTTTATTCGCATAGGTTAATCGCCCAGGTGATTTAAGTCTACTAACCGAAGTGAATTAAGTATACGACATCAGTAGACTTAATTCACATAAAATAATGGTATTTGTGTATTTATCAGACGCCAGGTGAAGGTGAGCACAAGATAATGGACTACATAAGATGGGCGCGCTCTCAGCCCGACTACGATCCTAACACGCGACACTGCTTGTATGGATTGGACGCGGATCTCATTATGTTGGGCATGTGTACACATGAGCCGCACTTTGCGCTGTTGAGGGAAGAGGTAACTAGTGTAGCTTGACCTTTGTGTGAATAGCTGTCGAATTAACAAACTGTAAATTATAGATTTTATTTATTTACTTTTTTATTTTATTTTATTTATTGCACCAACACAACACAATCATATAAAAATCAATAATACAAAATACATATAAAGTGTTACTCCAATAAAATTATAGGCGCAAACAGCATTCTCCAAGAGACGCGTACATTAACATAAATAATTAAATTAAATTAAATCAAAATAGATGAGATAGTCGCCTTCGAGCTTGTAGGAGAATTTTCTAACATATCTGTCACATTAGTGTGTACCTGAGCTGGGAGTCAATTATTGGATCCTTTTCTCGGCAAGAACTAGAATTTAAGTTTGGTCAAAAGGTGTTTTATGCGGAAACGTTTAATAATAAATGAATTATATAACAACTCAGAGATCTGCTTGCAAATATTTGAGTGTATTTCTATAATTTACTTAAAAAAAGTCTCTAGTATGCATCTAGTATTTATTAGCAATAGCAATGCGACAAACGGGTGGGATAAGTTTGATGACAACTTGTCCAAATTGTTTTGAAATTAACCTAAGTTTATTTGCAGGTTAAATTTGGTAAAACAACCCAACGTGCAACCAGCCCTGAGCAAACTAACTTCTACCTCCTTCACCTATCACTGCTCAGAGAGTATCTAGACCAGGAGTTCATAGCCATTAAGGACAAGTTACCCTTTGAGTATGACATTGAGAAGATAGTCGATGACTGGGTGCTAATGGGTTTCCTAGTCGGCAATGACTTTATACCCCATTTGCCGAATATGCATATAAGCAATGACGCTCTTCCGCTCCTGTATAAGACGTATATGCAAGTGCTGCCTACGTTAGATGGTTAGTTATTAGTTTCTTTTTATGGAAATAGCCGGCAAACGAGCTGACGATCCACCTGATGGTAAGTGGCTATCGCTCATGAACATCAGCAACACCAAAGGCATCACTAATGCGTTGCCGGCCAAGAAAGAAAGAAGAAAAAGAAAGAAAGAACTGACTCTCAAGCCCCCAGCCGGAACACGACGAGTCGTTTGGCGGCTGACTCATGCTCAAGGGTGGTAGCTATCCAGGCGAACCCCTAGAGAAATAATAATAGTAATAATGGTATTAATTAACAATTAAAATCAATACTACTAATATAATCCCTCCGAGGGCCCTACCACACGCGGGCCGGATTTAGTCGCCTTTTACGACACCCTTTCGGCGTGGGATTGGGGTTAGTATTCTAAGCCGCCCCAATACGGCTAAAGTTAATTACGGTTAAACAATACGGTTAAAGTTATTAGTTTATTGAATGATTCTAGAATGTTTTATAGCAGACTAAAACCCCACCTTCGCTCTAGTAAACTCATTCCTTAGTTGCTGTAAAGATTAAATATAGAACTATGGTATAAGTTATGATGTAAGTTAATGACCAACTAAAATTAAATGATGTGTATATTTTTAGGTTACATCAATGAAGCGGGCGACTTGAACTTGGCGAGGTTCGAATCATTCATGCAAGAATTGGCTAAGATAGATAAGGAGAAGTTTCAAGACACATACACTGATCTGAAGTACTTTGAGGCTAAGACCGGCAGGCGGCCCAATGCTAACGAAAGGAAGGAGGTAAGTGGACAAATCATTTTTAAACTGTTTAAATAGTTAAAAATCTCGCTCAGATGTGATAACAAGTGTGTTTTATTTTTAAATGTTTTTTTTTCTCTATTTTTTCTAACAACATAAATCAAAACCTGAATCATCGTGAGACAGAATTCAGCTTTAATATTATTTTATTGCACAATCAAAATATTACATTATAGATAAGTCACCACCATGTATTTGATTGAGGAAGAAAAATACCGTGCTGGGTAACGTAATTCCTGTATTTACAAGCTACCACGCCCATCCACGTCAAAAACCATTCTGTTTTCTGCCAGTAATTTCCGGACAAAAAAACAAAAACGGCATGGTTTTTGACGTGGATGGGCGTGGTAGCTTGTAAATACAGGAATTACGTTACCCAGCACGGTATTTTTCTTCCTCAGTTAAATACAAGGCGGTGTCTTATCTAAGTAGATCAAGCTATAAACTTTGCAATGTCAGAATCTTTATACAAATAAGGTTATGATACAAAAAATAATCATGATATTCTGATATATATATAATCTATTTTGTTAGTAATTGATACATGTATAATTGATTTGACTGACCGTATGTTGTCTAATGTTGCAGTATAAGCCCAACAATGACGATACCTTCAACGTGAACATCGAGGACATAAAATCCAATAAGCCAGACGATGAGTTGCAAGCGCTCATAGATGCCACACAGGACATGGTAAGTTATATTAAAAGCTCACACACAAACAAAAAACTGTCTGATTGTAAGTGGCCATCAGACCTTTACCAGCATTGAAGGCATCACTGAAGTGCAGTTACTTTTTAACCGGCTTAAAAAAAGGAGGAGGTATGCAATTCGACTGTATTTTTTTATGTTTGTTACCTCAGAACTTTCGACTGGGTGAACCGATTTTGATAATTTTTTTAATCGAAAGCTTGTGCTTGTCATGTGGTCCCACTTAAATTTGAGTGAGATCTGACGAGTAGTTTTTGAGCTATCCCTAATTTTGGAGTCGGTTATTTTTTGTCAAGAATTATGTATAAAGAATTATTTATGATATGAAAGTAAGAGCACTACTCGTGTTTTTCCGGGATAATAAATACCGTATTTGTAGTTCCAGATCATGGTCTACCTTTGTGCTTAAGAACAATGCCAAACTGCCATTGACCTAACATTTTTTACCGAATGAAAATGGACATTGTTGACATCATTGTTATTATAGTTAATTCATCACTTATTAATAAAATTATTTTAGGCTGGGTAATACGGGTACAGGTATTAACTTTAAAATACGTAAAAAAAATTGAATTGCTTCGGTATAACTGACGTTTTAAGACGCTACAAAAAATAAAAAATAATTTTTGGGCATTGTTCTTTCACGAAAATCTGTTCAGTAATTTTTGCGTGAAAGAGTAACAAACATGCACACAAATTTTCACATTTATACTATTAGTAAGATGAAATATATTTATTTTTCATAATCGAATAAGTTGTGAAAACAATGTTGAAAAATCATAGATCACATTTCTATTGCCAACGCCTAATAGAGGCCATACACGATCAAGTTTACTTGTCAAGTTTGCAGTTTGACTTGATGCGGCATCCAGTTCGCTTGAGATAGCTATATGGCCAGATAGCCATACCGTGGCCATACACCGTCAAGTTTACTGGATGCCGCGTCAAGTCCACTGCAAACTTTACAAGTATACTTGATCGTGTATGGCCAGCATAAGGGTTCTTTTCTACCAGAGATGTGCTATGCAACTATGCTGCGAAGATGTGAAATCCAATAAATATGATTGGTTCAATAAATTGATTGATTTCCACCAATGAATATAATTGGTCGATATCAAACGCATCCATAGCAACGTAACGTAGCACATCTCTGGTGGAAAAGCAGCATAAACGTGAGGTCAAGCCAAAATAGAGTTATTTTTACAATTTAAGTATTATTGTTTAACAGTTCCTCGAAGACATGGACGATGGTGAGGAATATGAAGAAACAAGTGATGGTGAGTTTTTTCTACCTTAATATTTTATGTATTTTTAAAATGGTAGTGTACAATTCGTTTGGTAAACCAATGTCAATGGATACATTTTCGTGGCTTGAAGACATCTGAAGCCGTAAAATTATATGTATATTTTCATTTTAAGTTTAAGTAACCAGTTGGTTGTCGAGTCTCCAAAGTAAAAAAAGAAAAATACACGATAACGTATGTATGTAAATGTATAAAAAAGTTATTGAGAAATATTACATGTGTAACGTATTTCAGAGGAGGCGAATTTTGAAATGGAGTTTGTGTTACACAAGATGGATTACTACATGAATAAGTTGGACTATTCCAAAGTTACGCCGTAAGTTATATTGTATACCATTAAGTTGATCTTTTAAGCTATACCTTCGATCCTCTATGAAAATCTTTCATTTATATCTACTTCCTTATATAAAAAATATTTTCTGTAGGTATACTCTGTTCACCTCTGGAGCACTATTTCTCTACTTATCCGATGTTCTCTATCCCATCCCTTCTGTCCTTCAAAAATAAAGAGTACTATCAAATCCTTTAATATTTCTGATTACTATGATGACATAAATAATGTTAATTGAGTATTATAATTTTGTAAAGTATACATTTTAAAAATTCAAAAAACGGACAGTTTTATTTTCCCCAAACATAGCTAACGCCAGCTTTCAAACGAAAAACCGCATTATATTCGGTCCATTCGTTTAGAAGCTACGATGCCATAGACACACACGTCAAACTTATAACACCCCTTATTGTGTCGAGGATTCAAAAGACGAAGTAACGAGCGTCAGTTATTAACCGACTTCAAAAAAGGAGGAGGTATTCAATTCGGCTGTATTTTTTATTTTTTTATGTTTGTTACCTCAGAACTTTCGATTGAATGAACCGATTTTGATGATTTTAAATCGAAAGCTGGTGCTTGTCATGTGGTCCCACTTAAATTTGAACGAGATCTGACGAGTAGTTTATGAGTTATTTTGAAGTCTGTCAAGAATTATTATATAATCGACTTGTTTCAGTGAAGTGCTAGCGAACCAAGCGGAGGGATACGTGCGAGCCATCCAGTGGAATCTCTTCTACTACTACAAGGGATGTCCGTCATGGTGTTGGTACTACCCCCACCACTACGCACCATACATATCTGACATCAAGGGCTTCAAGGACCTCAAAATCACGTTCGACATCGGCGAGCCATTCAAGCCTTTTGAACAGGTTTTTTTATAATTCATTTAGCTATGTAGTAAACGTTTGCAGTTTTTGGAGGTTATGGATTTGATAATTGAGGTTTGGAGGTTGTGTGTGTATTCAGTTTGCCCAATAGGAGATTCTTTATCCTAATAATTAATTTAACAGGAAATAATTTATCCTAATCATACTAAGGCAGTCAGTAGAAATCCTATATGTTATAATTAATTATAATATTTTTGTTACATTTAAGTGGATGCGTTGGTCCTTCGAGCAGGCTGAGATTCGAAATGTTTTTCTTCAATATAATTATTTACAACATGTGTAAAATGTATAGTGTTAACTATTAATATGTTAGTAAATATGGTATAACATATTTTCAGCTTTTAGCGGTTCTGCCGTCTGCAAGTAAACATCTTCTACCGACGCCTTTCCACGATTTAATGACGGACGAAGACTCCCCCATAGTCCATTACTATCCGATCAACTTCGAAACCGATCTGAATGGCAAGAAGAATGATTGGGAGGCTGTTGTGCTGATACCGTTTATTGATGAGGTTAGTATTTATTACAAGACGACTCGGTGATTGAAGGGTTCTGGGTTAAATTAGTAATCGAAGGTAGTTTGTGTGAAATGTTTTTGTCTATTCAATTGCATGTATGTATTAATTACCTATGTAATCGCATCGAATAAAATTGAGTAATTCACGTAATATAAACAACACACACACACAATATCAATTTATGTAAATAAAATAGTGTGATTAAGAGTGTGACATGAAATGCTTTCAATGAATGTGTGATACTAGGCATGTGATGTGACATAATTTCTATTCAACAGCTTAGGGAACATACCAAAACCACGTAACCCATTTTTTCCAACTTTTTACCCCCCTCTCCCCCCTTCGTGACCATCCGTAGTATATGAGAAGACCCCCCCCCTCCCCCCTAGTTTTCACGTGGTAATTGATAAATACGGTTTTCAATACTTTTTTGCAAAAACAGAGTTAAAAAATAGTAATTTTGCTTATATTTGACGATTTTGTGGCGCAATGGTTGCTAAAATATTGACTACGTGACAAAAGCCTAAACCCCCCCCTCCCCTCTGTGACCAATCGTGGTGTTTTGAAGACCCCCCTCCCCCCCCTAAATGAGGCACGTGGTTTTGGTATGTTCCCTTATCAAATGTTTGTTACAGGTGAATCTGTTATCAGCTATGGAACCATGTTATCAAAGGTTAACTGAGGAAGAAATAAAACGTAACACACACGGGCCTATGCTTGTTTATAACTGGACGCCCAATGACCTTGGTGAGTTTGGGTATTTAAGACTAAAATTTCATAGAATCACCCACTGGGCTAACCTGATAATCCTCTAAAACTTCATCAAAATCGGTCCAGCAGTTGCAGTCTCATAGTCCATAAATACACACACCGATTTTCTAACGTAACAAAACATTGCAGGCCCTGTACAAGCGCCAGAATACTTCCCCTCGATAGCGTCGAGCCACGCGCTAGAGAAGGAAGTGTGGAGGCACGAGATACTGGTGCCCGACGAACACCTCAAGCGAGGAATGCTGCCCAATGCCAACCGGGATATATTGTTCCCAGGGTTCCCCACCATGAGGCACTTGAAGTATCAGGTGAGTTGCTTACTCACCTAACAATAACTGTTATTGTTGAAATGGGGTTCATCTGATTGTATGGCGAGGGATGGATGTGAAAGGATACGTTTTAACTGACTCCAAAAAAAGGAACATTATGTTATATAGTATTTTGTTTAACTAGCCGATAAATGAGTTGATTTAATGGTAAGTTAACATCGTCGCCCATAGACATAATTTACAAATGCATGAACGATACGGAGCCGACCAAGAAAGAAGAGCTGGTCCCTAGTTCCTTATCTGGAACACAATGAGTCGTTTGGCGAGCTATCCTGCTTCTGTCGCCTCTTACGATACCCTGTTCAAACTTATCTCCAAATCATATGGTCCTTCGAGCCGAATTAATTAAACTGAATTTTTTTTGTAACATAAAAAATATAATACAACCACATCATTAACAAGCCACATATTATCCCCCACCAGACGAGCATGAAGAAGTGCAGAGTGAAAGTGTTCGACCAGCCATCGCGCAACGAGAGCATGATAGTTGAGCTACTGCCCGAGCTCGACACTGCACCGCCGCTCCAACCGCTCGCGCGCGACCTGCTCGGGAAGGTCATCTGGGTCAGCTGGCCGCACCTCGTCCGTGCCAAGTGAGATACATACATACAACACAATACAATACAAATACTCTTTATTTGTACACCAGAAACAAATATACAGAAATAAAACAAGGTACGGTATACAAAATGCGACATTATCGCTAAAGCAGCGATCTCTTCCAGGCAACCTAAGAGAAGAGGATAGCACAATACAAAGAAAGAAAGAAAAAGGGTAGTGGTGTACACAAAGTATAAAAGAAAAAAGAAAACGAAATGATAACATGACATAGACACACACACACACACATACATACATGACATACATACACACAGACAGAGAGAGAGAGAGACACATACATATTACACAGTACACACACAGAGTGAGAGCCTCCACATACATACACGTACCGAGATGCGATGCGAAGAAGGAAGCCAGCTGCTTTGACGCTGCGATGCTCAGAGCGACGCAACGAGGGGTAATCTGACGTGTTTGATGCCGTTTCACTATGTGTTATAAACCTCGATTTTGTTTCACTTTGTTTTTATTCGAAAATACTATAGTCCATGTCATTACAAACGTCAGAGTAAAACTCCCGATGCGATACAGCTTTTAGTTTTTTTTGTACAGCGTTTCAAAGTTTGCCCATATCCGGGTCTAAAAATTTACAAAATTATTTTTTGCAGAAAAACTAAATTGGATACTATAAAATTGATTATGCCAGTTAATAGTATAGATATAACTATACTACCTTTAAAAAAATTGTCCATTTACTGTGGTTAAATAAAGTAAAAAATGTATTTTTGTCATTTTCGATCTTATTTATTTTTCTCAGGTATAATGCCGTATTAGAAGAAGATATATACATGAATCGATAGCTTAAATAAATGACTATTATGTGTATTAAAATTATATTCTAATTCCGTGTTATTCAAAAGATAAACGACATTTAAATTTTTATTCAGGGTTGGCACTTTCAAATCCGGATAATAATAATATTTGGTATCTGGAGATAAAAAAATATATAATAATAAAATATCGTTTTATCTTTCAAATCTTAATTGATTCTTAAGAGTCCTTAGTAATTTGGTCATGATTCTAACGAGGCATTTAAAAGACAACGAGATATACTGGCACACTTTGTAGGTTTAGATCTGTAGGTATAGTGAATTCGTCATCTATATTTATATCGGTTATACTGTTTTACAATATATATATATTTATAATATAATATTTATGAATATGTATATAGTTATTATATGATGTATGTATTGTAGTATTTATTCGGGTATAAATACATATAGATATATATATTTTGTGTTGTATTTATTTAGTCTGCGTATTTCTTTATTATTATTATTTTTTCTCCCTTTGTCGAATATACCGCCATCGTTGTTTTACTACTGCCCGAAGGTTGACTGGCAGAGAATGCTTTTAGCATCAAGTCCGCCTTTGTTTCTATACTTTTTGTATGGTACATAAAGAAAGAAATATAGAAAAATATCATATATCCCTTTACAACTGGCCAAAAAGTTTCGATTTTACCTAATTTATGTCATAAAATGTATTTATAGTGGTGTAAGGTACCACGGAAAAATACTGAAAAAAAATCGGTAACACCAGAATTAACATTATTTATTTTTAAAAAGTTCATTAGCACTTTAAAGTTTTTAAAACATCGTACACATTCGTAACAAAACTAAAACAATTTTTTTACCTAAAACTAAAAAAAAATATTGTGTGAACTTAATTTCGACTTTCAAAGACAGCGAGAACGAAAATTGAAAATTTGACGATTGATCATATTCACTGTTAATAAATAAAAAATAAAAAATTTGATAACGTTTTAACTTGATTTTCGGATTCCCTAAACATCTTATTTAGTACTAGCTGTCTCGGCGAACTTCGTATCGCCTATTAATCAGTGATATACTTTGTTATTTTAACTTTTATAGTTTTGGTAGGTTTAAAAAATCAGACCATTAAATTCCCTCTCCCTCTCCCTCTACTTCTACCTCCCCATCCCCCTCGCTTTTCCCCCTTTTTACTTCAAAACTGACGAAGTTGCCATACTAACATGCACCCCCTTTTAACTCTTTGGGGATGATTTTCCAAAAAAACGCATTGCTGTTAAATTTTGTTTCTAATCATGAGCTAATATATCAATTTTCATGTTTATAATTGTAAAACTGACGAAGTTGGTTTGTATGAAAGTGACTTCAAACCCCTATTTAAACCCCTTAGGGGATGAATTTCCAAAAGTCTGATAGCCTATAGTCTTCCTCGATAAATGGACTATCAAACAAAAATAATTTTTCAATTCGAACCTTTAGTTCCTGAGATTAGCGCGTTCAACTAAACAAACAAACAAACTCTTCAGCTATATAATATTAGTATTAATAGATATTGTATTTTTACAAATAGATTTATGTATGAAAAACGTTATTAAAATAAAAGGTTGTGTGAATGAACATTAAAAAACTTATACCGGATGAAATTAAAATTATCTTGATGTGACAACCCTAACCACAAAAAATCCGGATATAACTTTAATTAATTATTACTTTTGAATAACACGGAATTATAATATGATTTTAATACACATAATAGTCATTTATATAAGCTATCGATTCATGTATAAATCTTCATCTAATACGGCATTACACCTGAGAAAACTAAATAAGACCGAAAATAATAAAAATACAATTTTTACTTTATTTAACCACAGTAAATGGACAATTTTTTTAAAGGTTTTTAACAGTTATATCTATACAATTAACTGGCATAATCAATTTTATAGTATCCAATTTAGTTTTTCTGCAAAAAATAATTTTGTAAATTTTTAGACCCGGATATGGGCAAACTTTGAAACGGTGTACAAAAAAAACTAAAAGCTGTATCGCATCGGGAGTTTTACTCTGACGTTTGTAATGACATGGACTATAGTATTTTCGAATAAAAACAAAGTGAAACAAAATCGAGGTTTATAACACATAGTGCGTTTTAATGTACTCACTGAACTATGTACCCTTTTTTGCACACAATAAGGTGTAAATTTTATTGCCATTTCAAAATAGTGTGTGCCGCGTCTCGCTGTGAATTTACTCTAATGCTAACAATGATAAAAAACAAAGGTTGACTGGGAGAGAACGCCTTTTGTTCCTATACGTATTGTAAGGTACAAAAAAGGTTAAATAAAATAAATCCGTCATTGAACGCCAATCCACGCCAATCAGAGCGAATTACGTCACGCCTGAGTAAACAAACGAATATGACAATACTGACAAAGACATCTTGTCTATTACTCTACTCAGGCGTGACGTCACAAGTGACGCCATGACACTTTGAAGTGTTTTGGTGCGAATTTTAAACTTATAAATTAAAGTGTATTTAATAGTATTTATTTTATACTAAACCTTATTTTTTGCGGAAATATGATATGTATACGTTGTAATTATATTTCCCAACAGTATAGAACAGTATTTCAAAATCAGTCATCATGCCTATTTTACATGTTTCCTAAAATTTTGTGTAAAATTGTCGGATCTTCATTCTCCTTTTAATCCTGCTTTAATTCCTGGAAATTAATAAGCTGGCTAGCTAGTTAGTCTGTATTGCACTAATATGTTAATGTTACTGTCACTTGTGTCCAGAGTGATATCAGTGTCGAACGAGAAGATGCGTCTCCACCTGACAGACAGCCAAAACAACAACAACAACAAAGACGACGGAGGCGCCCCCAGCTACAGCGTAGAACACAACAAAGGTAGCCTGCACCACCAGTGGATCTCTGAACGGTCTACTATCATTGAACAGTGAGTTTTAAACATTGATAACAATAATCTAGGAAACATACATAGTTAGTTGAAGTAATACTAATGTTGTGATGCTTTACTGTAAGTAAATTTCAATATAAACAATACAATATACATTTTCAGTCTACAAAAATACAGAATCATAGTAGACTGCTAATAATTCTGCAATTATTATTCTATGATGTGACATTGGCAGTGATCCTCTAGTCTTCTGGTTTTTAATATACTTGTATTGAAATAAATCAATTTGTAAGTATGATGTATATAAAATTTTATTTCTTTTTTTTTATTCCAGCAACATGAATCGTCTCGGCATCGAGTTGGGAGATGTGAATGTTATAATTCATGCTGTCAATTTAAAAGGTATTTTATATATCTTGCACGTAAATTACGGTTTATTCACGTTTTGATATCATATTCGCCGACTAGTTTCAGGCGTTTATCATTCATTCATTCATTCATTTATCGAGGCAAGCTAATAAATTGTTTTTTTCCCCACCCAGGCTACAAGTACACAGTGCTAGACCAGGAGCGCATGGCCACAGAGGAGGTGTGGTGTTCAATCGCGTGTGGGCACGCACTGCAGGCGGTCGTGCCGTGCGTGCGCACCCCGCCGACCCCCGCGCGGTACCGCACCCCCCGCGACGCCTACCCCCCCGGCGACACCGTGTTCCTGCGGACACGCGGACAGTACTACGGCTGTGCTGCTACCGTGAGTCGGTTTTTTTGACGTGATAACGTCTATTAAAACGATGCCGAGCGCACGCATGAAAAATCATGACTCACCTGTCGCGTTACGCGAGCGAGCGAACAATGGAGAAAGCGCCATCTATGAACAAAACTATATACACAATTAAGTCAGAAAGGAAATTGCTGAAAAAATAGTTTAGTTCAGGAGTTCTAGATGGCGTTGGAGTATAAAGATACAAGTTTATAATTATAAGTTAATTTCCAGAGATAATATTATATTCGAGCACTACTTCATCAATGTTTTGTCATGACGTTGTCACGTTAAACTACCGTCCGTAAACCGACTTTACAGACAACCATTTTATTTTACCACCAGTACAAGTGCTAGACTAGGAGCGTATGGCCACAGAGGAGGTATAGTGTTTTGTGTTTAGTCGCGTGTGGGCACGCACTGCAGTCGGTCGTGTTTTGAGCGCGCGCTCGGCCATCCCCGCGCGGTACACACGGATAGTACTATGGTTGTGGTGCTATCGTGAGTCGTTTATTGTAGAAACAATTTTTGTTTTTAGTTTCCCGGACCGTTAGAACTACGATGAAATCAACCCTTTTTCTCGATCTAGACATTTTCTATTTGTTTGCAAATTTTCATTGTAATCCGTATAATTATGTATGATGGTTATGATTAGTCACTACTACTAATTGTACTAAGTGTAATATTTTAATTTAATTTTAATAGTAATAATTTTAATAGTGACATTATTGTTTTAATTTAATTTATTTATTTTTATTGAATTTGAATATTGTAATTATTTTATTGTAAATTTTTATCTGACTGAGAATTGCTGTGTATGGATCGTTGTTATCTGAAATAAATAAATAAAATAAAATAAATAACTACAGGTCTGTGAGTGTTATCAATGATAATAATGTATTCGCAGGTAATAGACACGGAGGGTGTCCGCAACTGCCGCATCAAGGTGTCGGTGCACGAGAGCGTGGAGCCCACGCCCACCGTCCACACGATGGTCTCGCCCTACACCACGGCCAATCACGCCGCTGCATCTTGCGGTATGAAACTTTGCTATTAATACAGTAGAATCCGTTTATTATGACTCCGCATATATTGACCAACCGCTTATTATGACGTAATTACACAACGAATTTGGTTTTCATATAAAATTCTTTTAACAAAGTCGGATATAATGACTTCGCTTACAGTGACATGTCGCTTATTATGACCCATTTTTAATAAATTTTGCCCGTTTATAGTGACCGACATGATTCTTTACACCTTCGGCAATGTTCGTTGATTCCCGACGACGTTCGGCACGTGGCTTGTATTTGTTTTGAATCTCAAAAAATGAAAATACGTGCATTTATTACGTGCAATTTTAATTTTTATTTAATATGCTATGTTTCATTATTAAAATAAGTATTTATTTACCTAAAAAAATAAGGTTGGTTTTTTTTCACAAAAATGCTTTGTATGACGTCCGCTTAGTATGACGTGTTTGTCAATTCCCTTCGATGTCATTATAAACGGATTCCACTGTATATTATAAATAAGTATCTGGTAGTATTATTATTAAGTATCTGGGACTTACACACTAAATTACTATCTAGTAACTAAAATTATAACTAACTAAATTTATAAGATTCATACAGTGACAATGCAGAATCACACACCACACCACACACAGACACGCACACGCCACAGACACACACAAATACATAAACACACACATATACGCACGCACGCACACAAGAATGCATGCCGGACACAAACTGTAACTTAGTTTAGTATTTAAGTTTCTCATTTTAAGTGATGTAAAAATCTTATGAGAAATAAAGTTTCTTTAAACCGAAACCGAAATTGTGCTTTGGTTATGTCGCTCTAAATTATTTATTGATTTGCAATTGAGTTTGCAAAAAAATTGTGTGTGTCAGTTTCGACGCACGACTGGAGTTTAGCGCCATCTAGTTTGCAATCGTCAAATCAGTAACAAGATTGTTACAGCGCCATCTAGTTTGCGATTGTCAAATCAATAACAAGATTATTCGCCGTCTAGATTATATGTTACGAATTACAAAACTAACGCGTAACGTAACGGAGAAAGTTTGATTATACTCATTTTTCATCCCGGGCTTAAATATGAAAATAGATTCTAAAGGAGTTAAACTCCCAAAAAAAAAAACTTAAAATAGCCCTTCGAGTGCGCTAATATTAAGATATTACATACATGGCCCACTAGTAGCCCACACTACACTTGCGCCGTTTTCTCCACATTGACTAGTATTTTTTATCCCTCGGGAACCCATAATGTAAGCTACACATAACTGATAAATGGACAAAAATTTACAAGTGAATAGGAGTCTTTTTTTAATATTTATTCCAAAGTTTTCACGTAAATGAGAAATTTAAGGAATTTGGATATTTTACATTACTACTTTCAATGCTATAGTAACCATCGCCCAACCCAAGTCAAATCAGAACCACAATACTCTGTTCAGTTTATTTACTTTGTGCTAGTGATAAGGGCCCATCCATATATTACGTCACACAGCAGTTCAGAAATAAATTTTATTCTCATTAATTGTTTTTTAATCTTTACCTACACATACCAATTATTCGATTTGGAAATGTGACGTCACGAAATTTAGAATCCCTCCCACTCCTTGTCACACAATGTCACACTACATTGACCCCCCCCCCCCCTCCTAGCATGTGACGTAATTTATGGATGGCCCCTAAGGTAATAAAGTCCATTTTCGCGTGGCAGGTATATCAGCTCAGATGATGTCTCGTATCACCGGCACCATACTGGTGGTGCTGGGAGAACGCAACGACTTGCCCACGGAGACGCAGAGCAAACTGAACCTGGGACTCAACCTCAAGTTTAACAAGAAGGTGAGTTTTTTTACTTGTCTTTGGCTGAGTGTATTTATGCCGTTTCCATGTATGGAAGAAAAAAATTGTGAGTTTTTTTTGTTTGTATTTTTATATGTGAAGAGAAAACTTTGTTTTTTTGAAACTGGCATAGTTCAAGTTACGAAATGTAGTTGGACATTGAAAGGAAGTGCAGACGCTATACTTTAGGTGCTAGCATCGAAATTGAATATCCGGGATGGGCTTCGAAATTCACATCATTTTTGCATTCTACAAACATTTTGAAAAGATTTATCATGAAAGAATTCTTTCGCCGTTTCTACTAATTTATAATATTTATTTTGATTTATAATATTATAATAATTTATAATATTTATTTTGATTCATCAACAAAATTGCATTGTATATTTCAACTTGGCTGGTCAGATTTCGCTCAAATTTATGTGGGATCACACGACAAGCACCAACTTTCGATTAAAAAAAGAATCATCAAAATTGGTTCACCCAGTCCAAAGTACGGAGGTAACAAACATTAAAAAAAAATACAATCGAACTGAGAACCTCCTTTTTTTGAAGTCGGTTAAAAATGCATGATGCATAACTGTGGTTCTAGAACCAGGAAGTATCCGGCTACACGCGTCGTTGCGGTGTATCGAACGCATGGCTGTACTCGTCGCGGTGCGTTGACCTCGTGCGGGCATACGCGCAACGCTTCCCCGAGCTGTTCGATAGACTCGCCTACACCATGGGGCGGGACGTGTTCTTTGAGGGCGATCTGTGGCCGGAGCATGTGGGGTGAGTTGATTTTGGAACCATTTAGGGGAGTTTTATGATAAAAAATTCTTTGAGTTTTCAGCTGTTCGTCGGTAAAATTTAATTTGAAGTATGAGTGATAGATATCGAACTGTAATACCAAACTGTATCCTAGTCACCATCGATTTTTTTGGATGCAAACTTAAAGACGTATTCACGTTAAGTTTGTTTTGTATGCTGTGGTTGTTTGTTTTGTTGATGCTAATGCTTAGTCGAATGTTGTGATAATTGGGTAAACATAATGAAATTGAAACATTAATCAAAACTCAAAAAAGACCTGTCGTAATGTATGGATCAGAATGTTGGGCTACAAAGAAGACGGATGAAAGACGAATGCATGTCACAGAGATGAGAATGTTGAGGTGGATGTGTGGAGTGACGAGAATGGATAAAGTAAGGAATGAGTATATTAGAGGAAGTGTGAAAGTGGCAAAAATGACAGAAAAGTTGAAAGGAAACCGAATGTCATGGTATGGGCATGTGATGAGGCGTGAGGAAACGCATGTGACGAGAAGAGTGATGGATATGAATGTGATAGATAGACGAAGGGGACGAGGAAGACCTAAGAAAAGATGGATGGATTGTGTTATAGAGGATATGAAAGATAAGAGAGTTAGTGTAAAGATGACTGTTGATAGAGAGGTGTGGAAGAGGAAAACATATTGCGCCGACCCCAAATAAAATTGGGAAATGGGCAGGATGATGATGATGATGAATCAAAACTCAAAAGTAATGAATCACCATATTTTTTATAATCAACCAAATAGAAAATATTGTTTAGTGCCTGTGGAAAAGTGCATAGCATGTGTTCTGTGTAATCCAAGTGAAACCAGTAGCCGTTATTTTAAGTGCATTACCTTGATCATTGTTACCCTCATTTTAATGTGTGATAAAAAATTATTATTGTTCCAAGCTTGTATGGTGTGTATACGTCATTTTGATTTCTTCTTCGAAATATACCAGTTAAAATTAATTTGAAGTATTTCCTTCAAAATATTGTGGCACGTTATGTCATCGAAGACAAATATAGTTAACCTCTCCATTGTTAACAGTGAAAACAAGCCGCAAGAAGTAGCACAGTGGCTGAAATCGCAGCCGCACGCTACAGCCGCACGTCGCCAGTGCGGCTCCGAAGCTCTGGAGCCTGAGGAGATGAAGGCGCTGTGGGGGACCCTCAGCAGACAACTGGACGAGCTCAAGGCCAACGAGAAGAAGGTCACGCTGCAAGTCAAATGGAACCTTCTGTATAAGGTAATAAGGTTTTGTTTAACGTTGCCACTGCGACGCGTCCTCTACATCTTAATTATTAAGATAATTATACATATACTGCTAGGCTGCATAGGGTGACAAATACCTCACTAAAAACAGGTTGGTAGGCTTAACACAACTTTGGAAACATTATAAAAAAACCCACTTGATGCAATGGCGTGCCTAGGCCGCCAGAACAAGGCAAGCCTGGTTGTGTCGTATAACCCAGGATCTCGGGATCTTTGGCCCGATAACACAGAACACTCTATTAGATACATATAATATTTACCAGCAAATAATACGTATGAGTGTTAACAGCTGCAGAATGATGATAGTAAAGCAATGATAGTAAGCCGGGCTTTTCGGCTTGTATGGCTGTACCGCCACTGCTTGGTTTTCTCAATGTTACAGAGTTAATAAATGTTTGTTTTCTGTTCTTATGCTATGATGTCCATGTCATCCACAACACAAGGAGTTGAGAACATTAACGTATTTTTTTTTGTCTCTAGCCGGAGCTACACGAAGGCAACATATCGCCAGACCCCGCAGCCGACTTCAAAATGTACGACCGAGTTGTGTGTGTATCACGCCATCTAGCGGTGCCGATGGGCGCGCGTGGAACTATCACGGCCGTGTCGGGAGCCTCCGATACCAACCCCGTAAGGTTGTCGGACAAGATGAACGCTGAACCCACATACCTGGTTATGTTCGACGAGCCTTTCCCCGGCGGACAGGCCGAGGAGCTGTTTGAAGAGACTAGGTTTTATAGGTGAGGACGTTTGCTTTATCATATGTGATATTGCCTTACGGGCACTATCAAGGCCTTGATAAGTCCGTCCGACATCAGGCCCATACGGACCCGTCCAGACAACACATTTCTGATAAGATGTCAGTTAAACCCACATACATACTGGTCACTAGCTCTATACATTCTGCTAGAAGTTATTTTCCCGATCAGCAGTCAAATTTAGGTCAGTTTATCACATATCGACGCTTGAAAGGAAACATTGACTAAGCGACATTGAGGTAAATTTACAGGAGAGTAGTTGTAATTTTTAGAAAAAAAAATATTTTTCTGTAATCCTCCTACCAACGTTATTCTTACTGTTTTGGAATCCTTATTTTATCATCTATTTTATATTGTGGCATAAACAACAACTTTTCTAAAATACCAAGTTTAACCTGCTCTGCTGTAAAGTTAGCTCAATGTCGCTTAGCTTGTTTCCTTTTAAGTGTCGATATTATTATTACACACACACGCACGCACGCGCGCACACACACACACACACACACACACACACACACACGCGCGCGCAAGTTGGTGCGCAAGAATGCATGTCGGACACAAACCTTAACTTAGTTTAGTATTTAAGTTAATTCTCATTTTAAGTGATGTAAAAATCTTATGAGAAATAAAGATTCTTTAAACCGATTGTTCACAATGTTAACACATATCTGTTGTTCAGGATGATGCCAGCCAACATGCTGAACATATCGTTCGGTCGCAACCTGCGCGGCGCGGTCACCGTGGTGGACGACTCCCCGTTCGGGCTGGCCGCGCCGCCCACGGTGCTGCGCCGCGACGGAAACAACTCCGCGTTCGCTAACTATAGGTGAGGTGAACCCACTATCTCTGATTTTACTAAAGAGGTTCTTGCATTTAACTTTTAGGACCTCCAAACAATTGGGGCTAGAAACATAAAATTTCGCACACGGAGTACGTATGCGGAGTATACGGAGTACGTTCTTATGAAGTAGGCATCCGTTAAGGAAGGATTTTTCAAAATTCAACCCCCAAGGGGGTGAAATAGGGGGAACTTGCCAAATCTCTGCTCTTACCCGTCCTTGAATACGCCGATATTCGATATCTGGATATCACAGAGGAGCAACTCAATAAACTTGAGCGTCTTCAAATGTGCATACGATTCATTTTCGGATTTGGAAAATACGCGACCATGTTTCCGAATTCAGAACTAAGCTCAAGTGAACGGCGAAGTTAGACTTCTTCGGAATACACATATTCTAATATAGATGTCTGTCTTACGACCGTTACCTTCGTTCCACGGAAAACTTGTCTCTGTACTCCTTCTCATTCTTTCATAAATCCTTCTCTGTCTATGCAGTTCAACTCAAGTCCAGCACTTCAATTCACGTAACTTTAACACGCATCGATTAAGTTGCAGTGACGCTGCAATGAAGTTGCAGTGACGCTGCAATCATGTTGAAGTTTAGCGTCTAAACCGTATTCTCGTAATTTTTGAACTGCGCGTCAACTGCCACGCATCCTGCGCGCCTGCCAAACTTTTCTTCGACTATTTAGTACTCTGTGTTTGTGTTGTCATATGAGAAAACAAATAAAATTATTCATTAATCAAATACAATTTATTATGTTTCCATTAAAAAAACGTTGAAGAATATTTACTTATTATCCCAATAAGGATTTTAATGATATTTCTTATAAAAAAAAGTAAAAATGTGTGCTTCAGTTCACGAAAAACGTCATATGTTATTTCAATATGGCAGAATGAAGGTCTTCACTTTGCGTCGTAAGTCATAATGAAATTAGTAAAAAAAATCTTGACACGCATCAACAGAATACCTTTTTGTGACGTGAGCGTTTTTACAAGCGCTCGCGTGACGTGAGCGTGTTTGACAGCGCTCACGAAAGCTAAGAGAATACGGAAAGTGTCATTTTGATCGGAACGTTACTGCAACTGCACTGCAATCGAACTTGTTAAATTACGTGAATTAGACTGCAGTTCAAGTTTGCTTGATGATCTTCAACTTTTACATTAAAAATTGTGTAATAATTATGGTTTACAAGAAAATGTGATAAAATAAAAACTAAATAATTTAGAAATTTCCCTATAATACTGAGAATATTTTTAAAATTTTACTAATGTTAATACTTGATATTTAGCCCCCCGAGAGACATCAAGACTCCCGTGGCTGAAACTCGCGCCGCTGCGACCAACAACAATGCTAAGAATGGACCTGAATTGCAGGTGAGTACATACTATTTAAAAACAGACACAAAATAAAAATTAACTATCCCTCTGTAGGGTTACTATCTGGTCTCATAGTGAAAACATTCAAAAATATGTGTTCAAAGCATTGAAGTATAATGTCATAGAACAGACATCTCGAACAAAATGTGTGTCCTGCCCGGGAGGTTCCATTTTCAAAATTGAACCCCCGTTCTTTCAAAATCTAACGAATCCATTGAAAATTGAAGCCACGTGGCGCCAATGCATTGGGACATACATGTGTGTGGTGTTCGCGGTGTCTGTTCTATACGCTAGTAATATTACTTCAATGGTTCAAAGTCTACTCGTAAAGTACCTACATATGTAGGTAAGATGTAAAGCGGTCATAATATGAATAACTTAGATTATCTCTTATAAAAAATATGAATAAAGTGTAATTACAATTGTTTACTTAAGCAGGAAAACGCCACTCACTTACTAAGAAGCTTACTGAAAATCAGCGAAGATGAAAATACTGCAAATAATAAGAAGCAATATAAGGTATGGGAATAGCTCTTCATTAATAAAGTAATGTCGGATTAATAACGCTGGCCATACACGATCAAGTATACTTGTCAAGTTTGCAGCGGACTTGACGCGGCATCCAGTAAACTTGACGGTGTATGGCCACGGTATGACTGTCTGGCCTTATAGCTATCTCAAGCGAACTGGATACTACATCTAGTCAAACTGCAAACTTGACAAGTACACTTCATCGTGTATGGCCAACTTAAAGGGAAAACTTAGCTACATTGTGGTAAACGGTCATCGCGTGTAGATTAGATGATTAATTTTTAAGCTGTGGAAAAATTTACTTCATTAGTAACGGAAAAGCGTGGTATGAATGTGGGTTTAAGTTACTATAATAAGAAATGTATACGATAAATTACCCCAATTGACGGTAAAGCTTCGTATTAGTACATATTATATTATCAATATAATTATTAAGTCTTTTCTGTGAAGCCAATCTGGCTAGGTCCCCGTTGCTTGAGTCAGCCGCCAAATGACTTGTTGTCTTCCGGCTGGGGACCTGGAAGGCTGGAACCTTAGAGTATACATTATAGTAGTATAGAGCGCTCGCAACGAAGTGGGAACAGTGGCACGGGTGAGAACAACACGACGTTCCCGCCGCGAACGCTTGTAGTCGTGGTTGAATGCTAGCGGTGTGCAGTTCTAGAGAGATTTTTAAATATTTACGTATTAAAATGGTAAAATGTGCAGTTCCATCTTGCAAAAACAATAGTAGGAAACACACAAAACTGAAATCCAGTATCACATTTCATCGGTAAATCGATTTTTATATTTATTTTTATGAAAACAAATCACGCATCGCGGGGTGAGAGGCGGGCAAGCACAAGACCGCCCGCGCACCGCGCTCACCCGCGCTCGTATAGCGCTCCCCACGCGAGACTTAAGTGATGTGACGTGACTAACGCTGTAGTCGATATTTAATGTGTATTTTAATCATTATTATTTATATTATATAATCATTATCATTTGATTTTGTAATAAAAGAGTAAGCACTAAACCCGATTTTTATTTTATCAACCTCAATACATTATCTACATATTTAACAAGTCCAGACGATTTCCAGACATTTCTATTACTCATGATTTTCGAAATAAAATTAAATCAAGAGTAATATTGTATTAAATTGGTTGATTAATTTAATTGAGTCTGTCTATATGTTCTTGGGTTGCTTGGGTTCTTGGGTACTATAAAAATTTATTATCTAAATAACAAGAATACTTGTGCAATACTTGTGTAAAACTAAAAAAAAATTGAGTGACTTCCATATTTCAAATAACCAACAATATAAAGATCACACTCACAGCCCCACTAGTAAGAATCTGGTATTATGGGTGCCATAGCTAAAACTAATGTAAATGTAAGTACCTGGGCGATTGAGCTTACGCGAGTGAAAATAGAGAAAACGAATTTTTCTAGATATGAGACCTAGCTAGATCGACTAGTCGTCCCCGTAAACTACAGGCTACTATAATTCAAATTTCATCGAAATCGTTAGTACTGTTATCGAGAACGTGTTTACAAACAAATATATAAATAAATATACAAACATTTCTCGTTTAATAGTAGGAAATAAAATATTGAACATAAAAAGTACCCATTAAAGATATTTATTTACATAACTTATCGATACCTCGTTGCCGACATCTAATTGATACATCCCTATCTGTCATACACTCATCAGTATAGTATCTATAGCTCATCTGCTTACGATGTGTTCTGTACATTTTGTGCGATACGCGCGCTCTAGTATTATTACTCTAAGGCTGGAACCCAGATCTTTCTTTATCTTTATACCTATTGAACAAATACTTTAAGCTTTATTTTTTGTTTTAAACAGCCAGTGGCGTTTGTGAAGGAAGGCTGGCAACCGAAAAACAATGCCTCAACTGCAACTAAGTAAGTACAAGATTGACATTAGTACAATTTATGTTTAAATTTCATCGGGATTTGATTAAATAATGTTATATCAGAGTAAAAATTAGTTGACGAACGATGGTGTTGGATGATGAACGGTTATCGAAAATGTAAGCGGACAAAAATAATATACTAAAATAAAGTATCTAAAAGAAAATATTTTGCGATGTTTGTTCAACAAATTAAATTTATTCAACAAATGTTGAATCCCTTGCAAGTCCTATGCTGCCTTTCTCGTTAAATACGTAATACTAGGTGTAATTAATTGTTTTATCTGTATATAATAAGAGGCAAAAGTGATTAACTGATATACCTACGCACAGGCCAATCCCATAGGACTGGAAACTTAAAATATCGCACATTTATTCCTCTTATCACGTAGACATTCACTAAGGAAGGATTTTTCAAAATTCAATCCCCAAGGGGGTGAAATAGGGGATAAAATTTTATATAAAACTTTTTATTCCTTGGACATATTTGCATGAAATTTCGTATAAATTGAGTACGGCAAAAATAATGAATTACGTATTTCAACGTTTTCCAAAATTCAACCCCTAAGAGGGTAAAATAGATTACACTGATTTGTTACATTCTTAGGTGATACAAAGTTCGCCGGGTCAGCTAGTTTAAGAATAAAATATAATAAAGGTTGTATTATTTTTCAATTACACTGTAAATTAAATATCCTTTTATGCAAAAATAGTAAGCAATGAAATGAATTTATTGCAAGCAGCCTTGGCATGTGGACTTTATATAGCGGGTGAGATGTTACAATAACTATGAATCAATTGATATTAACTCTCATGTAACCAAAAAAAGCTGTTAAAATTATCGCTAAATGTTCCAAAATGGTGTTATAAAAAATATTAACAATAATGGTATAAATGTATTAAATACTGGTTTAAACATTTGGGACATATTGTTAAAAGTGAACGCATTTTCAGGACACAACAACCGAATTGGAGGCAAGAGAACAACAACTCATACAACAACAACCCGCCGAAACAACACATGCATCAACAGAATCACATCAATCCCCAAGCAACGAATGAATGGACGAAGAGCAATTTTAAGGTTAGTTGTATAACTTTTTTTATCATCCCCCGAAGCAAAAAAATGTAGGGTTTAATAAGTTAGTGTGCTCACCATCCTGGACCACATCTCCACTTACCATAAGTAAAAAAAATCGAGTAGCCATCATCCCCCCCCCCCCCCTGCCGCCCATGGCTATGTGTAACAAATCTCAAATAGGACTAGAAGGGACTGTAGTCAGTTAGTAGGTCCTATTAGTGTAAAGTGATAATAAGAATATCCGTAGTTATTACTAGCGCTCTGCACGCGGCTTTGCCCGCGTTTTCCGGGATAATGAGTACCCTATATCTTATTCCGAATCATAGTCTATCTGTGTGGTAAATTTCATGAAAATCTGTTCAGTAGTTTTTGCGTGAAAGAATAACAAACATCCATACAAACTTTCACGTTTATAATATTCGTAGGATTTGTTAGGAAGAGGACTGTGGCAGTTAAGACTGCTACGAGAGTCACCAACGGTTATTTAAATCGCTCCTTAGTACAGAATCAAAATACAAATTGTATACTAAGGAGCGATTTAAGTAACCGTTAGTGACTCTGAGTTTGAGTGTTAAGTCCGATTTACACGTTAAGTAGGTAAGTAAATTTTAACTACATTTTAACTAAAAAGTTACTAAATTGTCTGTTTACACGTATTGATTGACTTAAAATTTTGTTATCTACTTAACTATTTAATACGTGTAAATCGGACTTTAGTGTGGTTAGTTTAAGTATTTAACCAACTCACGTGTTTCAACAGAGCCAACCACTAATGCCGTCAATGCTGCCAATGCCGCCGTACCCGGCCTTCAACCAGCCGTTGGTGGGCCCCGGGCCGGCGGTGGTACCCATGCCGCAGTTCCACAACCACAACCAGCAGAACTACAACCATAACCACATGCCACCACCCCACAACCACAACCAGAGACACTTCCCACCCGCCCCGCCAGGTGTCGCCGTGCTCGCGCCCAGTTGGACTCAAGCGCAGGTAGGGTTTCTATTACATCTAGACACGCGGCAGCGTGTCAAGCTAAGTTCACGCAAAGGAACTGGCTAGCCAGCGCCGAGTGTAATATTACACGAACCACTTGGTGCCACTTTTGACCCTTCTATAACTCAAAACCCCTTTAACGTAACACACAAAACTACGTGTGTTTAATTATATCCATAAGGACATATTTGATTCATGAAGCCCAAATTTCATGAAACTAGTTTTCATTACATCAGTCATTTTATAAAGTTATTCAAAATTTTAATTCTGATAAAAATTGGCCAAGTTAAATCTAACCTACTTTGAGATCTCACATTTTTAAATAAGTGCAGTTGTTATAGGTATCCAATAAAGCAAAGAAATAGAGTTTAATACTTGTTCATAATGTTATTTTGTTCCTATAAATACATATTTCGATTTTGCATAGAACTTGGCACTCATTTAGATCTGCATTCTTTTTGCGGCGCAGCCCACAGCCAAACATAATTTTTGTATTGAACTTGGCTCTCCTTTTTTACATTTATGTTTTTGATGGGATTGTTAATACATTGAAGTATAATATAATGTCATAGAACAGATATGTCAAACCTTGTGTTTGTCAAACATTATGTAGAGATAGCTTAAAAAAGGAAATATTATCTTCCTAGAAAAAGATATTATTATCTCTCCGTGAAGCCTCCTGGCTAGCTATAGGCATCCTTTTGCTAGAAAAAAAATAAAACAGTGTCAAGGACTATGTCCTTCAGTCCGTTAAAGGCTCGTTCGAACTTGAAACCTTGAAACCCAATGTATTATTGTATTACAGAGCTCACAGCCACAAACGTCACAGCCGCCGCCTAAGCCCACTGGCTCACAAAACCACGCCGAAAAGAAAATCACGCCTTTTGTACCCCTACAAGTACAAACGAGTCACAGGTGAGTACCTATAAAGCAAATCAACAACCGATAATTGTCCCACCGCTGGGCTCGGGGTCTCCTCTCACAATGTGAGGTACAGGCCATAGTCTACCACGCTGGCCAACTGCGGATTGATAGACTTCACACACGTCTGAGAACTTTATGGAGAACTCTCAGGTGTGCAGGTTTCCTCACGATGTTTTCCTTCACCGAAGCAAGTTAATTTAAGTTGTAATACGCACATAATATTTGAAAATTAGAAGTGCGTGCCAGGATTCGAACTTGGGCCCCTGTATTCTGGAGACCAACGTTCTAACCTCTAGGTTATCACTGCTCTGCTGAGTACCTTAAAGAACTATTACTATAGCGCTCTTCAACTAAATCTGCACTAGGGCGTAATGTTGGTAGCATTGAAATAAGTGTAATCTATATTTGAAAAACCATTTTATGGACATAACCACAGACATAGATAGTTAATACATAATATGTCTGCGGACATAAAAATAGAATTCATCAAGTTCATCAAAGGTAATAACGATGTATTATTACGAGATAATATAAAACATTACATTTAATGTAACATTTTAATTTTTAACCGACTTCAAAAAAAAAGGAGAAACATGACTCAATTCAACTGTTTTTTTATGTATGTTACCTCAGAACTTTGGACTGGGTGAACCGATTTGGATGATTCTTTTTTTAATCGAAAGCTGGTGCTTGTCATGTGGTCCCACATAAATTTGAGCGAGATCTGACAATGGCATCCACGTCAAAAGCATATAAGTCTTAAATTTGCATTAAGTATGTGCGTGATAAATGGACGAATAACTCAATATCCAACCGATTTCGACGATTCTTTTTTTAATGGATGTACTTAATTTGAAGTCAGTTATTTTTTTGTTAAAATTTTAGATTATCATACTCCTATTGCAATGCTATAGGAGTGCAATAAATATTACGCTCAAGTGCAGATTTAGTTGAAGAGCATTAGCAATAGTCCGATTGCGTGAAAAGTGTAATGGAGGAGCTATAGATAAGGCCGTTTAATAATGTATGTATGTTTCCATAATGTATGGATTAGTTAGTAGGTAAAGTAATTTCAACTGAGCTGTTGTGACTTTGATAGTTGCAACACTAGCGAGTTGAGTTGAGGGTTATGTTTGAATACTGTTGAGAACAGCCGATATACATACATAAATATACCTTATTGATTGCACGTCATAGAATATACCGACAAATTCGTCGTTGGAAAGATGGTTGCTTATGCTATCATTGCTTTTTTAAATGAACGAGAAGGATATACTTTTCCTATAATTATACCAGATAGTGCTACTTCCTAAATAATGTATCATTTTCAAAATTCTTCAACGTAGTATTTAATTGGCATATTAATTAATAAAAGTTTTAGTTTAGAGCTTACATTTTTCTTTGTTCTCTTTTAGGATTTAAATTTTTTTATCGTTCAGTATGTGAGTTTATTAAGTGCATTGTGATAATGATGTGAATTATGGCCCAGCAGATGAATCAAGTCGATCAGAATACATCTGTTTGATTAAATCATGATTCAGACATTGCCATGACATATTTTGTTCAATATTTTTCCTATTTATCATTTCATGCTGCGCTCAGACCATATGTGTGTACGAATACACAATTAGTGACCATTAAAATTGGGTATGCTAAATGTTTTTAGATGTTTTGTTGTAGTTATTTTTAAATGTTTTGTTGTAGACAATTTTTTTTATTTTGAAAAGTGATATTTTTAGTTAGAAGGCATTTTTAGTTTTTTTTTGGATTTTTTTATTTTGTGTTATTTAATTGTATTGTAGTTTTTCTATTTTTTTTTGCATTTTTTTTATTTTGTGTTATTTAATTGTCTAGAATCATTAGATCCTAATAAGTGTTCAAGAAAGACATTATCTTTTTCATTATTATTTTTTCAACTTTTCTTTCTTTTGGCTTTTTACCCGACTGCCAGGAAGCTTTATCGTATCGTATCGTAGGCGTATCTAGTATGTATGCATGTATGCATGTAATATTCTTTATTACCTCGTATCTTCCAAACAGCTGAACGGATTTATGTAATTAAGATATTGTTAGATTTGTCTCGATAACCCAACTGTTCTTAGATAAGTGAAATAAAAAAAAATATGGTGGCTGTGAAATGCCACTGTTTGAAGTATTATATAATATAAAAAAATAAAAATGAATACTACAATATGGGTATCAAACTGAAGAACTCATCATAAGGTTTTGTAAAAAGGTATATCATGATATCTTTTATGATAGCAGGCGGGTTTTTATAATTTTTAAATTTATATTATATTTTAAATTAAATTTATATTATATTAAAATTATATTTTAAATTATATTTTAAATTTATTATATATTATAATTTTTAAATTTATACTAGTAAGAAATTAGTTTTGAGATATCGTTATATGTATTAATAAATAATAAATAAATAAATAAAATAAATGTATTGAATAAATATTGCTCCTTGCGAATTTCATACGTATGATAACGTACGATACGTGATTAAGTGCATACATTTATCGCACAAGCGATTAATGGTGTGATTGATTCATTTAAATATAATCGAAGTAGTCAGTATAATAATATGATGCAAGTTAACTTTATACATAAGTATGTATTAGCCTGCTGCATGGCTGAGTCTATGAGAGTTATATGTCATATTTACTTATATGAATGGGTTCAAGGCTTTAACTTGATGAGGAATTGGGGGTAATGGGGGTCGTGTTCCGGCTGGGAGCTTGATATCCAGATCTGTCTTTCTTAGCCGGCAACGCATCAGTAATGCTTCTGGTGTCGCTGATGTCCATGGGCGACGATAGCCACTTACCATCAGGTGGATTGTCGGCTCGTTTGTCTTTTTCCGTAAAAATAATATTCTCTTTACAATACAAGATACAATACAAGTTGCACGTCAGATGTAGACTTGAAATGTAAAAAACAGCATTAATTGTTCAATGTATTTGCAGACGGACTCAGAATCCACCCGGCCCGCCTGCCAGAAGAGAACTGGAGGGCTTGCCTGCACCCAAGTCCGTGTTACCTCAAGCACCGTCTGCTAATATGGTAAGCAAAGTCCCGTTTATACGTTTGACTGGTAGAGAATGCCTCAAGGCATTAAGTCCGCCCTTTGTAAAAAAACCTGTTTTAGGTCTTGCAAAAAAGATTAAATAAATAAATATTAAGTAGTTAAGTAGATAACTAAATTTTTACTGAATAATTTTAAGTGCGTGTCCAAACATAATAATTTAGTAAAGCTCTTTAGTTCATACAATTCTTCACAACCTACTTAATTACTTGAGCATTTTACTAAATTTTAACTAAAAAGTACCTGTCCAAACGTGGTAAGTGATAAGCCCCTGGGCTGCTACATCTACTTAACAGAAAATAGATTTTTTTAATGACTTGTTTACTTGCGTTCTAAGTTTTAACGACTAAATTGTCCGTTTACACGTATTAATTTATTTGAAAATTTGTTATCAACTTAACTACTTATAATAAGTGTAAACCGAACGTATTAGATGCTAACGACAATTATACGTTTACTTAAGGGGGTAAATAAAAAAAAGAAAGTTAAAGAAGGCTTAATACATGTTTTGTTTCTTTCACTCTTATGAAAAACGATAGTGATAAAACATGTTATAACAGTGCAATAGCTAAAATACGTTTTTAAGCCTTTATGTTAATAAGGCCCTTTGTATTTTAATGTTTGATGATGAATTATGAACGCAGCCAGCTTCAAAATAAGAACACTCGGCTGTCTGACTTTGTGACAATTTTTCACTATTGTCTTTTTTTCACTTCTATTGATTTTACAGTATTTTGGTATAGTTCACACACCGTCTTTTTTAATAAGCTCCCTATTCCTTATTAATTTCATTATTTGAAAAAAACCTCATAATAAGTGGTCGTAAAATACCCTTTGCTTTAGGTAAGCAAATCAACAACCCATAATTGTCCCACTGCTGGGCTCACAATCTGAGGGGTATAGGCCATAGTCTACCACGCTGGTCAAGTGCGGATTAATAGACTTCACACACCTTTGAAAACTTTATGGAGAACTCTCCGGTGTGCAGGTTTCCTCACGATGTTTTCCTTCATCGAAGCAAGTGATAATTAACTTTTAATACGCGTATAATATTTGAAAATTAGAGGTGCGTGCCAGGATTTGAACTCGGTCCCCTTCGTTCGGGAGACCTACGTTCCAACCGCTAGGCTATCACTGCTTTAAGTAAGCTTTATAGAATATTACATGTAATTTAATAAACAAAACAGAGCGAGCAGAGAGACCTTCCGCCCCGACAGCAACGTAGGAGGAAACCCCGCATCGCCGCCAACCTGCCCGGCCTACACGACTAAACTAACTATAGTTAGTCATTTAGTTAGTTAATTATTTATTATTTTAGTTGCGTCTGAAACGTGGTTACCATGAACGATTACTGATTTAAAAATAGTTTTTAGTTGCTAGTCATTTCAGGATAATTTCATGGTTTACATCTTCGCATATACCAGCGCGACCGGGCTCAGCTATGAAAATGAAATACCGATTTACAATATACAGTAACATAAAAAGACAAGCTGTATATTGCTAATGTAAAATATGCTTCAAATTCATTTTGACGAGCAAATACATTTAGCTTTGCTTTAATATTACTCATATATAAAGCGGGTTAGACAAAAGAGTACTTTGAGAATTGCTGGTTTATCATGAGCATCCAATCAAAACTGCAATTTTGACAGGTTATTTCATAATTTAGTATACTCAAATCTATTGTAAACCATGATTTGTATACCAACTTACTAAGAAACGCATTTATTTATCTTTACTTTTTTACAGTTCATTACCTTATCCTAGTTATCTATCTTTCAAGTGAATCTAATCCGGAACAACTCGTTTGAGTTCAAGGACACAATATATGATTAATTTATTCCACTAAACTAGATTTACACAAATAGACTATTACCTTAGATGTATAGAAATAGATCTTACATAAAGACGTATATGTGACGTATCTATATGGTTGAGTCCGATAGGAAAACACGAAAACTGCAAAAGGTTATAGCCACATAATAGTTAACAACCAAACACGTTTTTTTTTGTAAACGTTTAATGTAATTTTTAACTGCTACTTCCAGGTTATTATTTGCCTAAAATTAGAATAGAATACAATAGATTTTTTTTATTTCCAAGGCCACGAACACAATCATATGAAAACACTTAATAAAGAACGCAATTAAAGTAAAAACAGAATTAAAAAGTAAAAACAAAACAAAATATAAAACATACAGCTGGTTGCAACTAAATAAAACTAATTAAAACTATTGTTATATTATTCTCGCATGTGTCCAGTGGCCTAGAAAAAGGACCAGACTTAGCATAAAGCCGCAATGTTGACTACGGCGCTGATTTTCAGTGAGTCCTATAATATATAAGTCATAAATACAATATTATTTTCTAAAGTTACGGTATGAAATAAATAGTTTTTTTCTGTTTTGTTAGCGCGCCTTGTATTGGCTATATATTTGCTATGTGTTGTTATAATAAAATAAAGACTTAAAAATATAGAAGTCGGGTTTTCTTATCATCTTAACTGCGTTTCAGACTGATTGAATTAAAAAATATCATAGATAATATCATGAGTACATAAAATGAATAATTCTGAACATAAATTGTTATTTCCAACTGCGATAATGTACGAATTTTGTTGTTCTGTGTCTTATTGTTGTCTTAATTAATTAAGTCATCAAAAAATATAGATAAAATATTGTACATTGTACATTTTGTATATATTATGAAATGTAGAGATATATCTAGAGGTGTTTGTGAATCGATGGAGATTTTTGTCAAGAGTGGTTCGTTGATTAAGAATAAGATTATTTGTATTTGTGAAGCCACTAGCTTAAGACTTAATAAAATCATATTTTTCGTTATAAGATAACACTGATTTGTCGAAATAACAAGGCATAATAATACACTTTACTTGGCCAATGATAACAAAGTGTCTAATAACAGTATAAACGATTTGCAACTTGTAATAATTCGGAGAACGTTATGTATTAACGGAAGAATGAGAATCTTAGATGTATATAAGTTCATCGTCAGTCATATCGTTATCGCCTCTAACGGTATGTGACTATTTCTAATTATCTCTCATTTTTGGTGTACATTATACAGTTATTTTATTGTTGTTCTCTGAAAATATTTATAAGTTGTTCCATGCCGTTTTGGCTAATGTTCATAGCGCCTGTAGTCACGCATACCTATCTTTGGTAAGAAGGGACGACTCAATATTAGGTGGCTAAAAAATAAACTGGTTTTCCAGACGAGATATTAATTTCGGGACGGGTCATTAATTTTCCACTTGTTATGTGTAAATTGGGAAATTTTAATTTAGTGTTAATAAATTTATTTTCTTTTAAAATTTAAGTCGTACGTTATTTTACTACATGATTGGTAAAATGTGCCTTTGTGGTGATCGCACATATATCCGCACGGTACGCGCCGCATTTGTATGGAATCATATCGCACCCTCAGTGGAAAAAAGGCATAAGATGAAAATTGCAATTTTACAGGAGAGCAAAAAAACTGTTCAAATATCAGTAAGTAGTCAAAGAAATTTACATTACAATTTCTTGCATAAAACCGTCAAAATTAATGATAAAATTTTGAAAAAAAAAATTTGCATCTTTTGTCCCTCTTTGCAGTCATATTAATAAATAATGAATAAATGAATATTAATAACGAAAATTCAAAGTAAAACGACTAGTGCTTTTTTCTACTGAGGGTGCGAATGACAGCCCGATGCGGATGACATATACGGCCCAATATGTGCGTTCAGCATAAAAACTCAGAGCCAATGTTTTTTTATATATCGGTATATAAGATTGAACTTTTTTTATGATTATAATCTTATAACCTTAAAATATCTCAAAAAGTACTGACAGGGCTCCGTTCCAACCGAGTTTATACCGGGTAAGGTCATCTTCTAAATACAATAACAACTTCAGTATAAAAAAACATCTGAACGTGCAACGAAAGTTTACGTTACATTTGATATAAAATTCTTTAAAACTTTATTTTATAACATAATTTTACAGTTAAGTTCCAACAAGTACTTAAATAGCATTCCGGGCATCATATTTAGGTATATACTATAATTACTGACACGGTCCATTTTTTTTGATACGTTCACATCTCTGTCATGAAAAAGAAACCTGTTTAAGCAATAACTCCTTGCTATTACAACTCTGACAGCAATTAACTATATAATTATGTGTTATTTGTTACATAATTATTGTTATATCGAGGCTTTAATAGATATTATGTTTTTTAACCGAACATAATATTGTCTAAGCCCTAAGGCTTAATAACACTGTTGTGAAATGTAATTAGTCATTTAGCTGATCGTTGTAAATGTATACGTAGACAGAGGAAAACATAGACGACAATTCGCCACACCCGAATTGACACAACACAAATAAATATTTCAAACATTGTACATAAAAAAGTTTATTAATAGTTTATATTCAGTGAAATTTTAATCTTCATTTATTCATCAATATATTTAGCAAATAAAATAACTAAAGTTCTCATTATCGTTGTTTGGAAAAACACTTGGACAAAAATTTGTATTTCACGATATGTGGACTATTAGTGCACGTAGTGAAACGCCATGCTTTAATAATGAAACTTAAAATCACAAAAATCGTATGATATTTGATAGCTCGTGTGACAAAATCTAAACCCTAAATCTAATCCCTCTAAAATGATCAAATGTCTTATGTGCAAGTAAAATAGAAATAGTCGTCTATATTACTCTGTCTATGTACGTCTTTGTACATTATAAGGCATTTGTAACTTATTTATGTGCGTTAAATATGTTGTGTGCCATTTGCTACACTTACTTTAAACGACCTTTCAAAGTACAAATATTTTGACAATCGACTTATTTTATCTGTGGATTAGTTTTAAGTGATATCCTTTGTGATCTGTGATTGGATTAGTTCAGAGTCAATTCTCAGTCTTATCTCAGTCGTGATTGTATCAATCGTTTATCGTTAAAAACTTATTAAGTGATGGAAATATGGATGTTTTCTCCTTTTCACTAACAGTTCATGTAATGAGAAGGAAACAGATAGCACGTCGTTTTTGAACCGTTTTCAATAATTTGTCCATTCCTAACCTCTAGATAACTAACACTTATAGTAACATTTTGAACGTTGCTAGGCAACTGATCTGTGGCTTATAAATAGATAGAATATTGAGAATGGTCGTTAATGACAAAACCTAAATAATATGTATTTGAAACTGATTGTATTAATACTACAAAGTCAGATTTAATTAAGATAGTGGATGTAAGATTGACTCTCAGATTTTATCCTGAATTGGATCTCTGATAAATAAAGTACATGGTTTTTGGTGTTTTTCTTAAATATTATCTTTTAAGGAGTCTTGGACGTACACCTAAAAGACAGAGGTTTTATGTTGTATTTAAAAGGTTAGGATATATAGTAATTTATTCCTAGGCATCGAAATATATTAAGCGTGGGTTATAACTATATGAGTTAATAATAATGACATGACGTTTTTGGGGATTCTCAAATGTTGCATTTCAAAATCACCTGATAAAGTCTGTGATATCATTTAACGATGTTTAACTGTCAATAATGATTTAAATTATATACATAAATTGTTGAATTAGCTTTAATTTACCATATTGATCATAGAGTTGGTCTATTTGTTCAATAATTATACGAGTAGATATATTCACCGATCATGATAGCAAAAATAAGCTACGGGTCTAAAATCAAGTTAGATCATATTACTTTTGTATATTTAAAAATACATATTTTAAATTGACGACATAAACATCTGTTAAAGTATGTCATTGGCTTTACTTTCGTTTGCGGGCGACATTGCTTTCCTCTCCAAGTAATAAATGTTCATCTTATTTTTTATATCCTCTCATGTGATTTCATTTACAGAAAAAAGATAAAATAAATAAAACTGTTTTGCTGTAATTGAAAGAATATGTTTACATTATTTTTACGAATAATGTAACGCACTTATTATTATAAATATTTCGTCCAATTTTGTATGATTAGGCCTCATAGGGTGTGCTAAAATCTCTATTATTTGAATGACACCTTAAATCATTGAAGTATTATTACTAGCGTATAGAACCGACACCGCGAACGCTATGTATGTCCCAATGCATTGGCGCCACGTGGATTCAATCTTCAATAAACGGGGGCTCCATTTTGAAAATGGAACCTCCCGGGCAGGACACACATTTTGTTCGAGATGTCTGTTCTATGACATTATACTTCAATGTCTTAAATCGATGTTTTATGAAACAAATCGATGATGCTTGTTATATTTCGATGCTCTTTTATTAAGGGAACGGAAGTGAAGCGTAGTTTAAGAAAATGAATGTGAACGTAAAATTATTTTGTTGGACTGTTTCTATTTTTTAAATCAAGACTATACACAATAAATTGAAATTGACATGTATATTGGTGTGTTTAATTGAACGCAATTAATTGCATAATCAGTGTCATACAAAAAAAAACATAAACGTGTACTTATGTACGCGCGTAAGAATTAATACTTCTTTGGCATGAAAAAAAATTCAAAAAACAATATTAAAAAACATTGTTCAAAATACAATATTCAAAAACAGCAATATTAAAAATAAAAATTAATTAATATTTTGAAATAATTTAATTTACGAATCTCTATAGCCAAACTATATGTGTTAAGCGCCATCTGTGATTAATATTGTATCTACATACTTGTAAAAACACCATCTATGTTCTATTACGAGAACTATTACGATACCATGCCACCTAGAACTAACTTCACGATGTAGAATTTAGCTAACTTCACGATGTAGAATTTAGGTGTCGGTGTGCGCGCGCATCGTAAAAATTCACTCTCATCATTTTTCTCCATCGCGCCAAAAGAAGTATAACTTTAAAAACCATGAATGAAACACAATAATAGCGTCTTTTTACCCGACGGCTAGGAAGGGTTATGTTTTTCGCGCGTATCTTGTATGTATGTTGTTGTTGTGTGTTTGTATGTATGCATGTAATATTCTTTATTACCTCGTATCTTCCAAACCGCTGAACAGATTTATGTAATTGAGATATCGTTAGATTCGTCTTGATAACCCAAGTGTTCATAGATAAGTGAAATAAAATAAAAAAACAAATATGGTGGCAGGTGGCTGTGAGATGTGAGATGCCATTGTTTGAAGACTTTGAAGTATCAAAAAATAAAAATAAATCGAATAATGCAATATGGGTATCAAATTAAAGAGCTCACCATAATAATTTCAAAAAGATATATCATGATAGCTTTTTTGACAGCAGGCGTTTTTTTTTTTAATTTATACTAGTTAGATTGAATGATACGATTTGGTTATTGTCACAATTTTACGAGACAAATGTATTATACATATATGACGCACGATAAACCATCTTTTTTTGTATATGGGAGAGGATTGTATGGATTTAAGCAAACTATGTATGTAATATACATTTGATGTGTCGTTCAAAATTAGGAGGTGGCAATCTTGCGGCAATGGTTACCTTCTGCATACAAAGTGGTCTTGTTTCGTAAATATCCTCCTACACGGGATCTCCCCGTATTGACGTAGGTATTACCTTATTGTTTAGTGACACCATAGTTGACCATAGTGACACATAGATACAATACGTGACAGATGGCATGCGGTGCACCATTTAGTGAGCTCTTGTGAAAACTATAATTCACGTAAGTGATGGAGACTTCTAAAGGGCTTATTACTTTTTTACTAATTTACACATTGATGTCTTTAAAAAAAGATTGTTATTTTCTGGTTTTAAATACCATTTATGATAAATTGGTACAAATTACAGCTGGACTTTTCTTGGCCCAAGAACCAAGGGTAAAAGTAGGTACTATTGATATTTGATTTGCAGTTTTTTTTGTTGTAATTATAATCGTCAATGTAAGTAGACGCATTCAATGTGACACAAAAAGAAGGTACCGTTTTGGTTTTACCTAAAACCTCGTGACCCGCTTCTTCCGTTCGGTTTTTAGTTCAGACAACGTCATTTTGCCCAATTTACACAAGATACAAAACCTGTACCTACGGCATTTTAGGCTCGAAAATATTTGACCGTCCGACCTAGAGGCAGCATATTCGTGAAAAATATACTTCGCAGTTTACCATGCCGGGTCGCCGTACCAACGGTCTTGGGTTCGATTCCCAGCGAGGCGGAAATTTGAATGATGAGTTTGAATCTGGGTGTGTGCTCTTGTATTTTTGTGTTGTCCATGGCGCCCACGACGTAGGGAATCCTAGTGTGTGGCTATCAGTGTGAAGCGTTATTTATTTATTATTTATGAGAAAAGAATGGGAATTGAAAAAGCGCACTCATGAAATCGCCGGATCAAGTGAAATAATAAATTGTCATCTTAGTAAATTTAATGTTTGATAATTAAAATATTTTATTATTAGATAAACGGTTAAAAAATCTTTTTTTATTGCAGACTAGTGGATACGGCATGTTCCACTACGCTAAAAAATTCTGATGACAATGACAGATCAGTATTTTTGTGTTGACAGTGTGTAGGGTATAAGGGCCATCTTTACATATTAACTTCAATTTGTTGTATGGGAAAAGAGTAAAATCGATTTTATCAAGGAACCCAATATGCCCAATGCATTGTTTTAGTTTTCTCAAACCACCTTCTTATTGTTGCATTTCATGATGGTTGGATGGTTTCAGTCTGTAAAGAACATCCATACAAACATAAAACCTGAATTGTTTCTAATTATTATGGTTAATTTATTATGGATATATTTTAATCGAATCGATCATGGTACCTACTTGTTGCCGTTACTTAATTAGTAGAAAATAATCAAAATATCACTATTCAATGAATTGATTAATTACTTTTAGATAAAGTTTGCGTTAGATAAAAAAACTGTGAGATTCGAGGATTACCTATATTATCACTATGCAGTTCGTTTCGCTGCGCAAATTCCAAAATAATTAGTTGCGAAGAACGCTGCCTGGCCACTTTTGAGCGTGGACGAATGTAGTTCCGACTTTAAATCAAAAGTCGATGATCTTTTCCGTTCATCAATCTATCAGTATAACTGTGTTTGTGATAACTTTATTATTATAAGTAAATCGATTGATAAACGGACTAGTGGAAATTATATAATATTGTTTATAGGATCCAGTAGACGTACAAAAGTTGTAACTCGTGCCAAGACAAATGTTTCAGGCAATGAAAAACTGCTACAATAGACTCTTCCTGACGTCTATTGGCGAGTAGCAACACTAAAGCTATTTCAGTAGATGGCGTTGTTAAGCAACACTAAACCGAGCAAAGCTCGGTCATTACATCAGGGTACTTATATTAAACACTGTAGGGACACCATCCCCTCCGAGCTCCAAGTAAAGACTTGAGTCTGCTGTCTGAGCAACTAGTGAATGAACTAGCTAGAGACTCTAGCCTAGAGTCTAGCTGCTAGACTATCTAGCAAAGCACCATCTAGCGAAACCGGCGCACAACTTCATTAGGACATAATATGTGGGACATATCATACATAATTACCATCTACTTAATTACATAAACACAACTACGTTTTCAACGGAAACTAACATCCAACGCGAACATAAAACCGAATTTACCAGTGGGGCTATTCTGTATCTCGGTGGATAACGCAAAGTGAAGATCACTATTCAAACTAACGAACAATTAACTGTCAAACTACTAGATTCGTATTCTCTAACGTCAGTGATCAACTGAGTGACGTCATAGGCACTGAGTGGATTTGAAAGCCACCATAAAGCTGCGTCTACCTCTCTGCAATTGAAAACAGTTTCCTTGTAAAAAAATCTAAGTTTAACCACAGGTTTAACTTCCTCATATGCAAATGTATTCTGTTATTCGCTTACGGATAAAATATAGTTGTATCGAACTTTCGGGAGTTTTTTAGGCACTAGTCGATAAAGTCACAGTTTTCCTTTTTATTACTTTGCGTTCAATATTTAAAAACATGATTAGTTTTTCATTTAAAACAAAAGATTTTGCATTAGTCGCGATTTTTTTGTAATCTGCTTTACTTAATTAAAGAGATGCTATGATGCCTATGATACAGTTTTCAACCTATGCGTATCTATTTACGCGAGTACCTATTAATGCTTGGATGCAGCTTAATTTAGAGTAATTAGATAACGTTCTGCCCTTCGTGATACCCTTTCTAGACATATACTGACATGTATACTAAATATGTAACGAGATCGAAGTGCGATTCAAACAAATCGCAAAGCAGTCAACTTGATTGTAATCGCTTCACTTCCTTCTATTAAAAGGAACGACGGTGAACTTCGCTGCTTGTATACGAATGCGACTCGAGGAGTGCACATCGTTTTCAGAACGTTGAATTAACGTGTTAAGTTGGTGTAAACAGAGCCAAAGAACTCGTGTTAAATTAAGTTAGTTTTAGCAGAATTAAAGCCGCGATGCGTGGGTTTCTTATCCTAATCGCGGCGACAATCGCAACGTCAGTTCCTGACACAGATTGGTGGGAAACTGCGCTGATATATCAAATTTATCCGCGCTCGTTCAAGGACAGCAATGATGACGGTATCGGAGATCTGAATGGTAAGTGATTTTTGATACAGTTTCACTTTTATATTACGGTTCAGTGTGTTTGGAGTTTGAAACTAAAAGTTTATTGAAATTATTTTTATTTTTACCTGTGCTTTTACGTTTGTATCTAAACTTTTAACGAAAATTATATCAATATCGATTTGTTTCGCTGTGAGTTTTAAATAATTTCAATTTATGTAGATGTTTTTATTAATTAAATTTTATGAAAACATCTACATAAATTTTATTTTAATTATTGTTTTAAAAACGTTACCTGAAAAGTTTTTGTACATGGTTAAGTTTTAAAATTATATAATGTATAATAGATAAATATAAAATCAATTACAGGTATTCATTTCCATTTTTGACTTTTTTGTATTTGATTTTTTTTTGTTTGGCAAATACCTATCAAACAACAAAATTCAGATACTTACCGTACTTTTAACTGCAAAGTAAATTTTTAACAACAAAAAGTACTACTCAAATTATTAATGGTTGTTAGTAAATTAACAAATTCTCATATAATAAATATTGTAAATATGTTATTTACCTACGCTCATCAGGCGGAACTTAAAGAAGGAACAAAAACAATCCATTAACTTAGATATTTCTTTGTTACAATCATCTTATAAATTTATAAGCAACGAAATGATAAATAATGAAATAAAAACTGCATACCCTACATACATGGTTTATTGAGAACTGCAAAATAAGTAAATACTAGCACCGAAAAAGATAAACATTAATAACATAATATGTTTACAGGAATCACGTCAAAACTCTGCTATCTCAAGGATACTGGTGTAGACGCGATATGGATGTCTCCCATCTTCCTGTCCCCCATGTACGACTTCGGATACGACATAGCTGATTACAGGCAAATTGCGCCGGAATACGGCACTATGGAAGACTTCCACAACCTACTGAAAACTGCAAAGGATTTGGGTAAATAAAACTATAATAGCTACTTATAGGTAGGTATCTAATCGTATCTGGTTACGTAGGTACCCATTTTTGTCTCTTAGTTATTACTATGCGATAACAGGGCGTCTGAAGACTTTGCCCCCTCCCTGGAAAAAACCTGATTTGCCACTCCCCTGAACCAAAAAATTCTGCTTTGCAACTTTACCGTGTAAAGTATCAAAGATAGCCAAAAATGATCGGCTATAAGAATTGTTTAGGTAAGTACCTACTCGAGCGTTTAAAATGTCATTGTCTGAAATTTAATGATGCAGAACATTGACTCTGTCTGCATAACATTTTTCCGGCCGTTTCCCATTATAACTGCCATAGCCAGTTTAATAGTTTTTTTTTCGTATGCGTCGTACATATAAAACAATAGCCTTCATAAATCTTTAAGGAAAACTCTTCTGCGAAGGTGATGCCGAATCGAATTGTATGTAGGTATGTGGCGATACTCAATGTAGTTATTTTTCCACTTGAACAAATGAAACGATAAATTTTCTCTTGTTTATAAGAACAATTACTAATGATGTCAGACTTCAAGCATTTTTACAAGCCTTAAGGTGAATTCGCAGGTGTGCTGGGTGCTCAGAATATCTTTATCACATCAATGTTGTAGTCAAACCCCGAAGTTTTGGCATTCTTAGGTTTTCCCAGTGAAACCTCAAGATTGGCCAATTCTTTTGGCAAGTGTTGCCGCAAAACTCAAAGTAGATTCCTATTTTTATCTATGCTAGTTTATGGATACCGAAATTCTAACCATTTGTCTATCATTGCCATTTACTAAAATGTAGATCATTAACTATATTTTAATTATTTTACTGTCTATAATCTTCAAGAGAAGGGTGAATAAGCTTTTATTAAGTTCTCCATCTTGGACTTCATCGCTACTTAGGTACCATCATGTGGGATTGTTGTCAAGCAATAGCTTATTCCGTGTAAAAAATCTTAATAAGTAACTTCGATTTTTTATTACGTGTACCTACAGAAACAAGTAATAGCTGTATCAAGCAAGTGTAGGAATATCCAGAACCGGCGTTAGGGGGAGGGGGGGGGCAAGGTTGGGCGACGGCTTGGGGCGCCAAATTTGAAGGGGCGACACATTTGGGGTGAGGTGCAAAAAAAAGGAAAAGTAAAATTCTTAATAAACGTTCCCATTGGTTTAGCAAAAAATTTTTCCACCAAAAAACCTTGATTTTGATTTTTTTATGTGGGCGTCACTATATTCTTGCCTGGGACGTCAGTGGCTCTAACGCCGGCACTGGGAATAGTAATGAAACCTTGCACTTTCTAGGACTCCGCATAGTGCTAGACTTCGTGCCGAACCACACGAGCAATGAGAGTGAGTGGTTCACCCGCTCGGCGCGGGGGGACCCCGAGTACCGGGATTGGTACGTGTGGGCGGACGGCCAGCCGCACCCCGACCGCCCGGGAGAACTGCTGCCCCCCAGCAACTGGGTAAATAGTTTACTCTCTAACGTATCAGTTAGTTTTTTTTAGTACCAAGTTACACCTTAGCACAAATTATAAATAACACTTCACACTCATAGCCCCACACTAGGATTCCCTGTGTCGTGGGTGCCATGGACAACACACAAGACAAGGACACTCACACCCAGACCGAGAACAGAAATTCAAACTCATCATTCAAATTTCCGCCTCGCTGGGAATCGAATCCAGGACTCTTGGCGCGGTGATCCGGCATGGTAATGGTAACCATTGCGCCACACGGGTCGTCAAAAGTTAGTTATATCATCGCGAACACTGAACATTATAAATGTAAATCCATGTAACTGGGTCGAATATAAGAAAGAATAAATTCTGAGTACCCGTTCATAATAATCCATAATCATTGTATTTTTTAGCGTTTTTATACCTTGAAAACAATCTATTTCCATTTAAATTTGTACAGATAAGCAATTTCCGCAAGAGTGCGTGGCAG
The DNA here is from genome assembly GCA_963932265.1 of Thymelicus lineola. Classification (NCBI taxonomy): domain Eukaryota; kingdom Metazoa; phylum Arthropoda; class Insecta; order Lepidoptera; family Hesperiidae; genus Thymelicus; species Thymelicus lineola. The sequence goes on along the minus strand of OZ010684.1, from coordinate 4,035,013 downwards.
TGGAACAAGGAGAGAGGCCAGTTCTACCTGCACCAGTTCGTGATCGGCCAGCCGGACCTCAACTACCGGGAGCCCAGGGTACAGCAGGAGATGAAGGTAAACATAACAATAAGAAACATTTGTCCCGTCATAGGCATAGACGGAAATTTGCTTAGTTTACAAATTAGTGGTTGGTACATAAATATAGAATTTATTCGATTGAGTTCGGAGTTTCAGCTACCACCGTGATAGAAAAGGGTCGCCCTAAGAATATTGCATAATTATAGTATACTTATGAACCTAGATCTAGATTCTATGTAGGTACCTATAGTCCTTTTTTTAGATGTTTGCTAGTAGTTAGAGACAATCTTTGCACCACTTTTTAAATATTAGTTTGAAATATTAGATACCTACTTTAAATAAAAAATAATAACAAACAGAAATTTCTTTTAGTATTAAATTATAATGTATCCTTAAAATTTTTACATTTTAAGCCTGCCTTATTTTCAAATTGCAAATTACGACAAAAAAATCCTGTAAGTTTGTTTACTAACTAAATAAGAGTTGTCTTTCTCTTGAAAACTATATCGCGCACAAAAGATTTTACTGGAAGTTTTAGACCAGAATGCGAAAACTTTGAGGAGTTATTTTTATAAATTCCAGGACATAATTCGCTTCTGGCTGGATATGGGCGTGTCCGGGTTTCGGGTGGACGCCGTCAACTTCCTATACGAGGTGGATGTTAGGAAGTTCCACGGGAAATACCCGGATGAACCTCGCTCAGGTGAATACTTACATAAAACATGCAAATAAAACACAAAACATACAAAATTTTTGAACTTAATTCTTATGTGGTTCACAGATATTCAATGATATAAAAAAACACTATAATTTATTAAAAACTACATTCAAATCGTTTAAGCCGTTTCTGAGATTAACGGGAACAAACGCATAGGTAAATAAATCAAGGAACAAAATTTCCAAAAACTAATTTTGGTGGGATCGAAAGTTTTTCGAAAATATCCTCCATTTCTTAATCGATCACTTAGAACTTTTTTTATGTAATAGGTATGTTTAATAAACTATATCATATTTCTACAGGTGTACCAGGCTTAGACCCAGAAGACTACGGATACCTGAACCACATTTACACGAAGGACTTCGACGAAACATACGACGTAATATTCGACTGGCGAGACGTTATGGACGAGTACATAGACAAGCAGGGCGAGTACAAGATCATGATGACCGAGGCATACACTGATTTGCCCCGGATGATCAAATACTACGGCAATGAGACCCGGAATGGCTCCGTACCATTTAATTTCAGCTTTCTCGAGGGGATTACTAATCAGTCCACGGCGTGGGACATCAAGCTCGTTATAGACAAGTGGATGACGTATATGCCCAGTGGGAAGACCGCGAATTGGGTGGTAAGATGGCTTTTGTTTCCTTACAATAATAATACGATACGAGTACAACTGTTTCTATCTGGTACAAAATCGGTTCACCCATTCGAAAGTTCTGAGGTAACAAGCATAAAAAATACAGTGGAATTGAGAAATTCCTCAATAAATCTACGTATGACGAACTAGTCCTAGACCTCGCGTTTCTATTCAAACAGTGTACTAGAAACAAAAATATTTTGTCTGTGATACACATGCTAGATAGCACACCAGCATGCGCAACACAATCTTCTAACTCCTGTGCGTGTGGTAAAGTGTGGATAGAAGGGACCAAGCTCAGAGTGTATTAGCTAGTATAGATACCTAATGTATTCCAAAATGTACGTAGGTGTCCTTAATTAGCATGCTAGTTCTTAGCAAATTATTAGAGCCCTTACTTTTTTTTATTTCATTTTCTATGTATTTTCTTTTCCGACGGGGGTGTAAGTTTGCAAGTGCAATTTGCACCTTGCTGTCTGCGCCAATGGTAATTAAGTTAGTGTGAATCAATGATAATGATATTATATACAAGATATGCCAAGACGGCGCTGAAATTATGTCAGTCGAATTAGACAAGTGTAGCGATTTCAATCCAGACAGTTGATAGCTGCCTCTGAGTGAGGCCGTCTAGTTGTCTTTTTCACTATTATGGTTTTAGTAGTGCCATCCCTTTTACGTAATTTACCAATGTAATACTGATTGGTGTAGTGAAACAAAAGATAAACGTGTGTGTGTTGTAGCTCGGTCGGAACAGATTTTTTGGTTCATTTGTAAGGGCATAACGTATCTATAATTTAATATCATTGGTGTGAATGTATCTTATTGTCAGAATGGCAACCACGACCAGAGCCGGCTGGCTTCGCGTCTCGGCCGCGACCGCGTCGACCCCATGAACATGCTGGCGCTGCTTCTACCCGGGATCGCCGTTACCTACCAGGTTAGCATGACTTTAGGGAACATACCAAAACCACGTAACCCATTTTTTCCAACTTTTTACCCCCCTCCCCCCCCTTCGTGACCATCCGTAGTATATGAGAAGACCCCCCCTCCCCCCTAGTTTTCACGTGGTAATTGATAAATACGGTTTTCAATACTTTTTTGCAAAAACAGAGATAAAAAATAATAATTTTGCTTTTATTTGACGACTTTGTGGCGCAATGGTTGCTAAAATATTGACTACGTGACAAAAACCTAAACCCCCCCCCCCTCCCCTCTGTGACCAATCGTGGTGTTTTGAAGACCCCCCTCCCCCCCCTAAATGAGGCACGTGGTTTTGGTATGTTCCCTTACATCTTAAAACATTGAAATATATAAGGTAACATACCAAAACCACTCGACCCATTTAGGGGGGCAGGGGGGTCTTCAAAACACCACGCTTGGTCACAGAGGGGAGGGGGGCGTTAAGTTTTCGTCACGTAGTCAATATTCTCTAGGAAAATTTCGTGCCTTTTCGAGTTCACAGATGAGAACACTGAAAAATTTGCAAAAAAAATATTGAAAACCGTATTTATGAATTACCACGTGAAAACAAGGAGGGGAGGGAGGGGGTCTTCTCATATATTACGGATGGTCACGAAGGAGGGGGGTAAAAAGTTGGAAAAAATTGGTCACGTCTTCCGACACATCAAAGGATTTTAATTCTGTTGGCCACATCTGAGGTCTAAACTATGACATGGGGTCCTTCAAGAAGCGGGTCTATTGTTTTCTTCGAGGCCGGCAACACATCGGTGATGCCCCTGGTGTTGCCAGTGTCTATGGGCAGCAGTGATCACTTACCATCAAATGACCCGTCTGCTCATGGCATAAAAAAATTACAACACTAATCAGACCAATAGACAAACATCAAGAATATATTCTCTCAGTGGGCCAACAGTAATTATTCAATGGACCAGTATGCCATTCAATAAAATATTATAATATTAGAAAGCTTCAGAGATTTAAAACCTTAACTTTATCAAAATCATCTCCAAACAAAATTTTTTATTTATCTGTCCTATTGTCACTTATGCCCACATTACCTGTTTTCTGTAAAAAAACCAGCAATATTCCTATTGTTATGTACTCACATACTTTCCTAGTATATAGAGTACATATGTTTACCAAAACATTGTTATCTAATTCAATTCGTAGCATACCTGGCTACGTGACCAAATCCATGGTCAAACTCATAATCAAAGCTCATTAAAGAGCTATAATTAGAACCTTTATCGCCAAATTTAACTATAACATTATTAACATACTATAACATTGTTATTGTATTAATAAAGTACCTATATTAAAACAAAGTTGTTTAAGTAGTATGACTAGACGACGACCAGTCTTTAGCTCTAATGAAGTCCGAAACGTTCGTTTCCGACCAAGACAGCGTAGACCGAGCTTTATGACCCGGCGCCGAATCTTGCTGGAAGGACCATTCTTGGTTATTGAACATGGTGTTGTTAAGGGGCTTCACTACCTTCTCAAGAATGGTATCTTGATACACTTGTGCCGATGTGTTGATACCTTTTTCACAAAAGTATAGCTCAGTCACTCCTTCGTAACTAATATCTCACCAAACCATCACTGAAGTCGGATAGTGCCCACGTTGCACTCTGTCGACTAATTGGGAAGCTTCCTTAGAGCTTTGAGCATAAATACGGTCATTTTGTTTGTTAAAATGTTGTTCAATTGTAAACATTTTCTCATCCATAAACAAAATTTTTCTGTGACCTCCCTCTGCGTACCGCTTCAGTAGTTGTTTCGATTTTACCACCCTATTCTTTTTTAAATTATCAGTTAAGAATGGACCAGTACGTCCCTTATAGGCTGCAAGTCCTAAGTCATCTTTTAAAATACGCGACATGGTTCTAGGTCTATCTTCATCTCCCGAGATAAAATATTTTGCTTTCGGACAGGATTTCTTCGAATTCTTTCCCTTACTGCTTTGACCACCTTTTTCGTACGATCACTACGTGGACGGCCAGATCTTTTTCTGTCACAAACAGAGAAGGTTTTATTGTACCCATTAATAGCCTGGTACACATTTTACTAATACCAAGCGTATGGAGAGTTTTAAAAATTGCATTTGGCTCCATAACTACTTTGTGTAATGCAATCACAACGATTCGGTTCTCTTTATCACCCCACTCCATTTTAATATCGCAAAATATTGTACAATGTATTGGCGCCAAAATGAGAACTCAATGAACAATCATATAAAAATTATAGATTCTAAATTCAAATGTAATATTTTGTTTATTTTTAATTGTAACAGTATTTATGGCCAGACTAAGTACAAAGACTTGCCCTGCGAGGCAGCGCATTCATTAATTAAGTTCTCATCAATCATTCAACATCTTAAAAGGTGTCCTTTAACACCCTCCCTCTCAAAGCAAGGTGTATTAAATTAAGCCAGATCGGCACTAGAATAAAAGTATCTTGTGTATCAACTGAGTTTAATTTCGACGCCTGCTACCAGCCACAGCCCAGATATGTCATAACACTATATTTACGTCAAGTGTCAACTTTGACCAGGGCGAAGAAATCGGCATGACTGACGGCTACGTCAGCTGGAAGGACACAAAGGACCCCCAGGCGTGTAACACGGACGACCCCATCAACTACTGGAAGAAGTCGCGGGACCCCGAGCGGACCCCGTACCAGTGGGACTCGAGCCCCCACGCGGGCTTCTCCGGTACCCAGGGGAAGACGTGGCTCCCGGTCGCTGATAACTACAAGACCCTGAATCTTGCTGCTCAGATGAAATCCTCTAAAAGTCATTATACGGTAATGTATAACAGTTAATTTTGCTCTTTATGTTGCTTGGAGTTGGACAAGTGAAACAATTCTGAAAAATGGTTTATATGAAGAATTTACTAAGAAAACTATCACGGCTATGTTAGCATAAGTAATTACTGAGTAAAAGTCGATAAATTTTATACATCTGATCCCTACATTGCGCGTGGCCTGACACGCACCTCCCGGTTTTCAGAACAATAATAAACATTGTGTCTTCTTCATTTTTAGTTTTACAAGGATCTGGCGGCCATTAGAAAAACCTCAGCTGCACGCAATGGAGACCTGGACGTCCGAGCTTTGTCAGAATCGTTGCTGGTAATAACCAGGTAATATTTTTATTTAATTTATCAATTCATTTTTTATGACTTTTACAGAGTTACTCTTTTATATGTATTCAGTATGTACATGTATTTAGCTTGAACATACTTAAATCGTTTATTACAGATTGCTACCAGGCTCCCCCGGCATTATAGGGCTGATCAATCTATCCAGTGAAGAGCAAATTATAAACTTAACATCAATAAGATTACTACCAAACAAACTGCTGGTAGTTGCTTCTGGCGTTGATTGTCAAATAGAGAATGGGTGAGTGATATAACTGATATAATAACTAGAGAAATATTTTTAGGTAACACTAACTTTAAAATAGAACATGATACTTGTGACTTAAGGTGAGGCCAAACGAGCGTATTACGAGTATTTGAGATGTGAGTCGCGTAAAATGAGTCGCAGAATTTACGCTGCATTCGGTTACATACTAAAGCCCTGTTTGTACCACACGGCGAGGCAATGTGAGTTGCGACTTATATTGCACTCTCTGGGCCGCTCATTTTACGCCTGTGAAATAATTTACCACTTCATGCACTGTATCAAAATATTCATAATGAACTTTTCTAAAATTATTATTTTTTTTTTCATGTTGATTTGTTATCATGGGCATTTGGAAAAATGTTTGAATGAAGGATAAAATAACTCTCCGCAAACTTGTTTCAGGACACCACTTCTGAAGAGCCACCTTCCAATGACCGGGCACTGTGCCATGGTGTTAAAGACTGCTGATAATTGTTGTTAATTTTAATGATATTAATAAACTTATTTATTTACAAACAAAACGTGTTGGATTTGAATTTTCATTCCCATATCTAATTTTCCAAGTCGTAAGCCAATGATTTATTATCTCAATCCATAAAATGTCTCGCTCTTGGTAAGGGTTTTAAGTAAGAAATAACCCCATTTTAGACTTCACTGCCTTAAAAACTTTTAGTTTTATTTCACATATGAGGCTGTAAATACTTTAATTCTCATTTGTGATTCAAGCTAAATTCTATCACCTGGGTAAAGACACAAGATTATCAAATAAGCCAGGCACATATTGTATTAGAATTTATTTTACACATTTACAATAACATGTATCTCAAACCTTGCCACATGTTTTTGACCTTGGCTTTGACCGATTTTTATAATAACTGACACAATTTCCATTACAAATACCTAATTACTTTAATGTTCAAACTCAAGACATTTTTCAATGATTCCTAAGCAATAACATAGACTTAATTAATATCAGATTTTTGTATGATACAATATTAAGACCCCTGATGCAATACAATACTATGTAATTCTACTTTATGGTACACATGCTATTTTCTTACTCTAGAAGTCCATAGCACCTTCCAAGAAACACAGACAGTCCACTTTATTGATAACAACATCTAGATCCTTCTTGGATATCACTTTCCGTTTGTTTTGTGCTGTATATATGTAAGTCTCTTTCACAATGGTTTCCAAAAACATTTCCTGAAATAAGAGGATTGCTTGATATTATTATAAATTTATGTTCTGTATTAATAAACTGATCTTGGCTCAGAATAGCTTAAAAAACAATATTAGATCTAATAATTTTTCAATTTTAATGTCAACCTCTTAAACCGAATCTTAAGATTGCTGAGATTTTAAGACCTTAGATGTTATAGCACCTTAATACCGAAGCGCATATCCTACTCGTAAGTTAAGTATTACTGTACTAATAATTAGTTGTTGTTAAACTGATCGATCGATCGATTGTTTTGTGAACTAAAAATCGCCTTTTCACTGGAACACCGTCTTCCTGTTAACATCCTCACGAATATTAACTACAAATCTTTTTGTGTGAAAGTTTTTATTTTGTAATGAATTCTAACAAAATTCACACTTAATTTGTAAGTAGAGATTTGAAATTGGTAACTATCAAATATACAAATAATTTACGAAATGGTACAGAGGCCAATGAAGAGGCTTTGAAGGATTTAGGCACCATTGTCTTGCCTCAAGTGTGTTTGTTATATCTTATATTTATGTTCATGTACAAGTCACACATAAGACAGGGACTGCTAACCTCCAACAGAGCTAACTACTATTGTCTAGCAATAATAAATTGGACACAGATATCATTTCAATGTAGTATATCAGTTTTGATACTTTTTTGGAGGCTTCATTCAATACATTATACTGTGTAAATTGCAGCATGAAAATGACTAAATTTATACAATTTACAAGGCAAATTACAATACTTACTGTTGCTTTTGTGACTAAAAATACGGCTTCAGCGTTGACTATACTGACATCCGGGTCCATTTTCATAATATTCTTTATCCTGGCAAGAGGTAGCCGAGTTGATTTCACTGTTTCTTTATTACCTTGGATAGGGCCTTTCTTTTCTTGTACAACTTGATCTTCAGAGTTTAAAATTTCTGAGTCCTGTATTGTGTTTATTTCGGAATTAATTTCCTCTGTCGTTTGATTTCCATCTTCTATGACTGGTTCCGTATTTTCCACTTCTGATACATCTAATTCTGTATAACTTTCAGTTTCAATCATATCCATCTTTATGTCACAACACAAAACAAATAGAGAGAATCGAAAAATTCGTTTCGCGCGAAAACATTTTATTTGCAAAATGCAAAGAAAAGGAAGTTTATAGAAACAAGTCAAACAAGACAAGAAGTCAATGTGTCAAATGTCAATCAAAGCAAGCTGACGTTAAAATGAGCATGGAATGACGTGACGTTGACGTTTCACTAACACAGATTAAATTTAGGAAATGATATGAATCATAGACAATATAATTTTGAATGCGGTGTGGTAAAAAATCCGAAAAACCCTTTGACCTTGTATAAAATTTTTTGCACATAATATTATGGAATCGATGGGGACTTTTCAGAATTCCATTTTAATAGTATATTTGACGTTCATGTAAATTTTCTTAGGAATTTATGCAAGGGTGATTTTGACCGGACTTATATTTCTGTAATGTATTATTCCTATAATACGATGACATTATCGCTTGAAACTGGGTTGACCTACGGCATACTTATATAATTAATAATTGTAAATCTAAAATTGGTGATATCATATCTTATTCAATTATATTATATAGGTATACAAGATATGTCAAGACGGCGCTGAAATTACGTGTCGAATCTAGTCAAGTATAGCGATTTTAATTCAGACAGTTGATAGCTGCCTCTGAGTGAGGCCGTCTAGCTGTCTTTTTCACTATTATGGTTTTAGTAGTGCCATCTATTTTACATAATTTACCAATGTAATAGTGATTGGTGTAGTGAAACAAAAGATAAACGTGTGTGTGTTGTAGCTCGGTCGGAACAGATTTTTTGGTTGATTTGTAAGGGCGTAACGTATCTATAGTTTAATATTATTGATCTTAATTCACTTTATGGTATAGGAAGGTACTCAGTAATAAATTGATACATTTTATTTAAGTCAATGATTTACCTGGATTCCATGGGCACACCAGGGGAATGAGCAACGTGGAGGGCGAGGCCAGTTATCATTCGTATGCCTACCGGTACGTAGGTTACTACTTTTGTCCATAAAAATTATTATTTCATTTGCTCTCCTTTCCTTTCCCCTTGATATAGAATGGTAACTCTTAACTGGAAAATGCCTACTGTATACATTGAAGTATAATGTCATAGAACAGACATCTCGAACAAAATGTGTGTCCCGCCCGGGAGGTTCTATTTTCACAATTGAGCGCCCGTTCTCCTTTCAAAATCGAACGAATCCATTGAAGATTGAAGCCACGTGGCGCCAATGCACTGGGACATACATGGTGTTCGCGGCGGTGTCGGTTCTTTACGCTAGTAATAATAATTTAATGACTGTATATTATTATTATTATACGTATACTTCTTATTTTTTGTTGTTTCATGTAGGTACTACTTCTTTGGATATAATTACTAAAACGATGGATACTAGATGCAAATGTTTAAAGAAAAAATAAAAAAATACTTTAAGTAGTAATAAAATATAATTATCAGTTCGTGTTGAGTATCAAACAACATGTACATATCGCATTCATATTATATACATCTCGATCTCGAATAACAATAACATTACCATTAATATTTACTGTACAAACATTACTTATAGTGATAACATTAAACACTGTGCTCCCTCACTAACAATTGAAGTCTCAAAAATTACAATAATGAAAAAAACTAGACTTAAAGTTACACATGTAAATTTTGTGATGTAAAAAATGTGAAAAGTACAATATTTTATTTTATCAGTAATTAATTAACAGATGGGATTTTTGAACTTTTAATACATTTTTATCAATGATTAAAAAAAACAGGAAATTGATTTTTAAAAATTTTAATTGAAGTCTATTTTAAATTATTGACATTCAAACGTTCACAAATTCATTCCAAAATTAAATTTTACGGGAAACAGTTAACACATTTACATTAATCATAAATTAGATACGCACGAGGAAATTAAAATAAAGATATAAAACCGCGTAATTCATTCATATTGGTAGAAATAAGATAATTCCTTCCTTCTGTCATCTTTATCAATTTACCTATTCAGTCATTTTATTTGTCTTTCATAGGCACTTTAGCTACTTGGGAACCATTTAACTTACACTACAGTAGTGGAGTCGCAGTATTTCGCTGCACTTGTCGGGCGAAGCATATTGCCCGCTCACTCGCACTTAGGTCTTAGGCCTAAGTGTGAATGAGCACGCAATATGCTTCGCCCTCCTCGCACTTTATGTCAACGAGTGCAGCGAGATACTGCGACTAGGTACAGTACGGACGACGTAACTTGGCGCGTCTGAACTTAGGCTTTGCAAACTTTAGCGCATGTAAGACAAAGATAGCAACACGAACATGCTAACGTGTGAGCGAGACATAAATTGACATAATACGCCGCGTACCGAGCTTTGACGAATTATGTTACTGCGCAGCCTTCTGCGTGAAGTTCAGACGCGCCAAGATACATCGGCCGTACTGTACTATACTTTCCTATAGTTCTAAGACAATTCTACTACCGTCTCCATTATTAGATAGTAAGGCACATCTAGAAAAAGTAGTAATTATTACATTAATTATCTACTATTCTAAACTTTGGGCATTCTTAAGGCGAACACTTACGTATCTATAATGATATTGATCACTAAAACTATTTATACATAGTTAAACAATCAATTCTGAATGTCCTGTTTATTCTGTCCACATTCATAAACATTACCTTTATGCACATATTGCAACCTAAATAGCACTTGTCTTACTTTTACATATATCGACCTTTTAACCATGGAATTCGCAAAATTCTAGGATGTTTGATCCTATGAAGGCCTATGTAGGATATTAATTACAATTTGCTAATTGGAAAAACCATATGATGACATTATAACTGATAATAAAATTTATCTATTTCAGACTAGCTAGTCCTAATTGTAAGTGCTAGAGGCATTAAAAAAATTTTTTTATTACTTGAAAAAATGTCAACAATACAGTATTGTTGGCAGTATTGTCAATACTATGTCATGTGTGTATGGTATAAAATGTGCGATTAAATTAATTAAAACATTTGATAGCTTTTAAACTGAGGTCCCAAAACAACTTCGCTGTCTTCATGTAAATGAACAACCCACCCCTAAGTGTAAACTTAGGGGTGGGTTGTTCGTACATTTTAATCGCAGTTAACTTTAGCTCGCGCATTTTGACATTCGGTCGGTAATAGCTAAAGTTAAAGTTAGCTGCGGTTATAATGTACGAACAACCAACCCTTAGAGGAAATTGTTATTATTTTTTTTCTTTTTTTTTTAATTTAGACACAGCAGCTTCTTCCAAAACGGCCTCTTAGCGTGTATGACGGGCAGGCCGGCTAGGATGGCCGCGTCGAAGGCGTCCTTCAGCTGTTTTCTCGTCTTGGCCGAAGTCTCCACGTACGTCGCGTTGATCTTGGCTGCCAGGGCACGCGCCTCTGACTCCGTCACCGGATGCTCCCCACGTGACTGGAAATCAGAGAATATTGGTATAGATACATACATAAAGACGATGCAGTGCTAGTTAGTACAATGTTAGTGTACAAATGTATCAGATTGTATTCCTGTCGCATCAGCAGCTGTTTGGTTGTTTTGTTTGTTTGTTTTGGTTTGAAGATGGTTTGAAGGTTGTACCTAGAACTCTTTCTTCAAGCAATTCTCCTGATATCTGAGATGCATACATTGTTTGTAAGTTTAAAATTTCTAGGTACGACCTTCAAACAAAAACACTCCAGCAACCGAAACATATACGGTCTATTGCAGAAGGAGGATGGTCACTCGCTAACCAGGTTCAAGTTCATTCACAACGCCATTCGATTGCTGGGATGAAGGAGCCCTAAACAACACGTGCAGTGGAGGTTAGCTTAGACTCAAAACAAATAGCCCATACACTCCAAATTAATCAATACCTAGTTAGTATTTAAACGTGGTTGCTTAGGAAGACTTACCCTTAAAGTCTGTATCACCCTCCCATCCAGTGCCAAATCACTCTGCGTGCCCACGAGCACTAAGGGCGCGTTCACACCGGCGACAGCGCGCGTCCACCGCTCGGCCACAGATCGGAAGGTCTCAGGCCGCACCACCGAGAAGCACAGCATGAGCACGTCGGTACCAGGGTAGCATAGCTCGCGTAGCTCCGACATCGAATCCTGGAATGAAAGAAATTGAAAGTTTTATAGACGTAGCCTGACGTAGGACAATTATATGTAGTCTTAATAATCCAGCAACGGCAGCAACTCTCTCTACCGATCCGCACTGGAGCTGCGGTGGAGTATGCTCTAGGCCTCCTCAAGAGGAGACACGTGCTCAGTAGCGGGGCAAATATTGGGTTGAAGACGGTTCATCAGGGTTTATCTATACTTTTATACTAATAATATTATAAAGAGGAAAGATTTGATTGTTTGCATTGAATAGGCTCCGAAACTACCGAACCGATTTGAAAAATTCTTTCACTGTTGGGAAGCTACACTATCCCCGAGTAACATAGGCTACATTATATTTTCAAAAAAAATTAGGGATCCTTAATAAAACTCCAATAATGTAACCCAAGGTGTAAAAAATAAAGAAAACCGAAGCAAAGCGAGGGCGGTTACTCGTAAGGGAACATACCAAAACCACGTGCCTCATTTAGGGGGGGGAGGGGGGGTCTTCAAAACACCACGGTTGGTCAAAGAGGGGAGGGGGGGGGGGGGTTTAGGTTTTTGTCACGTAGTCAATATTTTAGCAACCATTGCGCCACAAAGTCGTCAAATATAAGCAAAATTATTATTTTTTAACTCTGTTTTTGCAAAAAAGTGTTGAAAACCGTATTTATCAATTACCACGTGAAAACTAGGGGGGAGGGAGGGGGTCTTCTCATATACTACGGATGGTCACGAAGGGGGGGAGGGGAGTAAAAAGTTGGATAAAATGGGTTACGTGGTTTTGGTATGTTCCCTAAGATAATAAAGAAGACTTGGCAACAAATAAAAAATTAAATACAAAATTAAGATCATGGCAATAATTTTTTTTTTCATGCGCATTAGTAAACGGGTGAATCACTGCAGAGCGAGTGTTGCGATAGAGATACATGGGTAGTGATTGCTGATCGAAGAGTTCTTTATAACATTAATTGAAAGAGACTTCTTCTAGTCTGCCTGTGTGTTTGAGATCACTGACAACTACATACGGAGTCAAGTGGGCTTAATTAGCAATTGAGTGCTGTCTCGAAAGTGTACAGAAATAAAAAGGTGCCCAAGTACCTAATTTTAATTTGATCTCCCATGGGGAAATTTGATCTCCATCTTTTGTGTGATTTTGGTGAAGTTGTTTGGCTTCATTTCATACTAAACAGCTTGTAGCCACAAACCATGGCGTGTCTCAAAATAGGGTAAAATATCACAAGGAACAATAAAAAGTCTCAAACGCTTGCAAACGAAATTAACAATTTTGTGGGAAACACAAAGTATTATTGTTAAAAATAGCAAAAGAAACTCCTCATCTTTTACACATAATTATGATCCTACACATATAATAAAAAAAATTGATTGTAATAAATTATCACTCTGTAAAGACAAGTGAGCAATATTCTAAAATCTGGTTAGTAGTACCGTTTTCAGAACTGATCAGCCCGAAAACATAGGAGGAATCCTAGGATAACGTTACGCAAGGGATTAAAATGTTCTTGATCGACAAGACATTATGGCGCATATCTCCCCCGGGCCCCGGTCGTTAGACCCGATCATGCCGTAGGTGTTTACACAGATTGCGCAAGAGTCGATTTATCTTTGACGAGCAAAAATGGCAGTTCGATTGTCGGCTGCGACCGCAAGCTGACTTTCACCCATGGTGTCGTGAACATTGAGTTAGCACTCACTCTCTAAATGATTCGTTGTTTTTATCCTGTAATATTATTATAATGCGGATGTATGAACGTTCTGTTATTTTAATGAAATTAAAAGGGTCGCGTTCTTGTCTCTTAGGACAGTCCACCCTTTAGGTGATCTCTCTTTTTGGGAGCACAAGATAAAACCCCGAAGAATAAGCTATTACAAAATACAAAAAAGTACCTACTAAGCCGCAATGAGAGCTGGGGAGATAGATAGAAATGTTGATAGTAGTAGGCGGTTGAGGCGGACACATCGCACCTTCAGTGGAAAAAAGGCATTAGATGAAAATTGCAATTTTACAGGAGAGCAAAAAAACTTTTAAAATATCAGTAAATAGTCAAAGATTTTAAAAATAAAGAATTTAAAAATAATTGAGCATATGCAGCTTTTGCCCCTCTTTCCAATCATATTAATAACTAAAATTCAACGTAAAACGACTTATGCTTTTTTCCAATGAGGGTGCGACATGTACCTACCTCGCGTTGATGTAAGTAATAATGACGCTCAGAGTAATAAATATATGTAAGTGAAGTGTGTAATTTCACCGATTTCACAGTCTGTAATTTTCACCTCCATGTTATTTATTACGTGCGTCGGTTAACTAGACAACTTTAGATGAATATGGCTCACACATTAGATACTTTAACTTTCATAACATCCTGAAACTATTATGATTAAAATGAAGCTGTATTTTTAAATCAAAGTAGTGAACATTAACCCCCGACGAAAAAAGAGCGGTGTTATAAGTATTACGTGTATGTGTAGGTATCTGTGGATCTGTATGTCTGTCTGTGGCATCGTAGCTCCCAAACAGATGAACCGTTTTTGGAACGAAGTTCCTTATCGCGAGTTGTGAAAGGGGGCTAGACGGAAAATTACGACACTTTTTGATTCTTACGAATGACGACACTTTTTTGAAGTGATTCAGAGAGTTTTACAGAGATGGCGCTGTACAACAAAACAATACTTAAATCGAAAGGAACTTCGTTCCATCCGGGTGTCCCTTGACACCTCTCATGTTTTGATCTAGTTTTTTTTATATGAAAGGTGACTTAATCGAGAATGTTCTTAGCTATGTTTAGTGTAAATCAATCTGTCAGGGTTTTTTTTAATTTTAATTTAAGATTATTATTGCTAATTATATCGTTGTAGGTAGGTAGGTAGGTACAGTCACATGTAGAGAAAAGTAACCCATCTGTCTATTAAAACCGTTTAAAAGATGGGTTACTTTTCTCTGCAGGTGACCGTACATAGGTACCGCTAAAAAGTTATAGTATTATCTATAATTTTTAGGCAAGCTTTATTATCCATCATCTGTATTCCGTAGATATAATCTAGCTTAGTAGGTAACCTACTAGGTATAATAATGTTTAGCGAAATGCTTAGTGAATCATCGGAAAATAATTATATTTGGAGTAAGCGAAACATGGATCATTTCTTGAGAATTTCAAGAAGTTCCCGACAAAAGATTACGTCATAATGGTGCTATAGAAATACAAAGAAAGGAAATAGTTGTTCATGAATTTCATGATGTAATGTTTACGTTTAATGACACACCTACCGCCGAATGTGATAAAGGTAAAATTATTAATAAATTAAATATAAAAAGAAATAGGCAATAAAATTGCCGACAAAAAGTTTATGGAACCATCGGTTGATTAATAATGAATTATTTTATTCCATAATACTTAAATGAATTACAACTCTTCTTGTGACTATACATAAAAATAAAAAACCTCTAACTACTTAACACACATAACAGAGAAAAATATTATCTTAACTAAATGATTATAAAAATAAGAATATTTACAAGAAATATATATCATCCAAAATCCCTAAATTCGGCACTGTACCCAGAACGCTGGCAGCATTGCCCCGCTGAATTGCTAAACTAATTCTTTGAGCAAAATAGCTGCCAGCTTTCGGGTCTCCAGAAGTCTGGATCAGACGTTTCGACATGTCTCTCATGAAACACTTCATGTCTGCCGACCACGTACCCAAAGTTTCAACTGCCAGCGCCGCAAACTCGTAATCTACTGTAATAGAAGAATATTTGCGACGCTTTAAAAACTGGGCGCGATCGGCTGCGGCCCCAGCCTTATTGCAAGTTTCTTGCACATAAGAAGGGGCCAAAGTGTCTACACAAGTGACATCCCACACTAAGGTGCGACCAATAATAATAATAATTAATAATTATTAATAATTCACAAGCTTTTTTCTTCTTTTTTCTTTCTTTCTTTTTTCCAGCAAAATGATGTTCACCATTCATAAAAAGTAAAAACATAACATGCTACTTTTTATAAAGTTCTAATCCTTCCCTTAGTTTTCTTTATTATATCGTATCCAGTAACGTTATCTGCAAGAGTTCCCTAAAGTAAAGTGTGTTTTAATAATAGTGGGTATTTCTTTGTATATTTTTGACGTACATAGGTACAATACAAAAAAAAACAAGACTATTTCAAACACTGTGTTTGTTTCCCTCCGCTAACGCGCTCTAGGAATATAGAATTTAGGGCATCATTAACCTAATGAAGAATGAAATTGTGTTTACGTCAATGCTTTTAAAAAATGTGCTAATTAAGTAAGTAGGTACGTAATTTCTTTAAGTAGCTGATGGTATGAATTAATTATTTCTAGCCAGTCATAAAACCTAATCCGTTACTTAAGGCACCTTAAAAATTATAAGCTCAGAAGAACTGTCTCCCTAGTGACTTCCCGTCTATTGTGTACCTACAGTGGCGCAGGTAGAGAAACTGTGGGAATCTAAGAAACTTGCAATAAACATGAAAAAACGAGGATTCAATGTTTGATCAAGAGGTCGGCGCCACACAATAACATGTCTGCAGTTACACGCGCCGTTTTTTTCTTGTATGAACGAAAAAATTTTTGATTCGAAAGCGTAGGAAGCAGGTGAGCGTTGCATGTAGTTTAAAAAATCCCGGAAAAGGTGCATGCATGCAAGTTGTATGGCTTTTCTATACACAAAGATTCTACTTCGGAGGGTTTCTAAAGCAGGTGATCCCTTCCACTTGCTATTGACACGTCGGAGGACTTTGAGAGGCATTGAAATTTCTGACATGGGTTGGTCACTGTCAACCTATCCACATTGGAATCTGCTCCATATCAGCCAGTGGAGTATGCTCCAGGTCCCCTTAGAAGTAGAGACCCTTGGCCCATTAATGGGTTGAATTGAAACTAAGAAATCATGGCTGCAAGCCTAAAGGAGTCTATCTATATCAGAACGAGGAGTCCTACGGAATTCTCTAAAAAACTGATCCAATATTCAAGTAAATATTCAAAAAGTGTTTGTTAAAATCTATTTTGAATAACGTCTATTAAATAGAGTTTGAGATTGTTTGTTGCAGATGAAATCTGATTACTTATCAGATTATTGTAGTTCTAAAGGCGCCTGCTCTTATAAATCTTGGTTTCTGACACAGGTTTCTAATATTGACTGACAGCTAGTTAAATAAGAACTTGCTAAGCACGGAGTTATATTTACAAAGAGAAGTATACGTTTAATATCGTGTCTAACATTAATTCCAGTATTGTGTATGAATAAAAAAAATCGCAAGACGATACTATGTCCCTAATTTTAATAAAAATGATAATTAATTAATAGTAATTGTCTTTTAAGTAAACCAGGTTGAATAACAGTGGAGGTTAGTGCAGCTCTATACATTTGGAGTTGTTTTTGTATTGTATTGTCTGAAAGTGTGCCATTAAGGGCATTGTTTTATATTACTGCTGAGTGCTGCCACCGGTATCGCGGTACTCCGTAGTTTAATGTTTACTAGATTTTTCTAGAATTGAACTTTACAAGGAGTTCCAGCGATAGGAAAATTCATATTTTATTTTCCTACTATCCTAGTTAATAAAAATGTGAAAATTTGTTTTTGTGGATGTTTGTTGCTCTTTCAGGCAAAAACTACTGAAAGGATTTTCACGAAATTTTGCACACAGATAGGCCATAATTTGGAAGAAGATATAGGGTACTTATTATTCCGGAAAATTAAGTCAAAGCCGTGCCATGCCTTGCCCGTGCAGAGCGCCTAGTTCTTAAGAATAATTTTGTTACAAAACCTAACAACATAATCTACACCCGCATAATATGTACGGAATGCCATCGTAGGAAGTTGCATATTTCGTATGCTAATGTAGTTAGGTAGTGATTGTCGACGGTTGGAGTGCCGGTTTAATTGGTCGCCGAGTGGAATATAGGTCACGGTGGAGGTTCTATTTCCGGCTAGAACTTCAGCGAATGACCGCTTTCTTCTTGGATTGACGGAAAAATAATTGGATTGTAAACCACTGTTTTTGAACCAATTGTTCAAAAAATGAAACCGGTTAACTCGGACAGATTTTAATCATTTTAGGGACGATAGACGGACAAATATTTTGACAATTAGACACAATAAAATGCAAGCAATTTTAACTATGATTTAAAACAAGAAATCAATATACATGCAGTAGTCCAGGGTCGATAATTTTTGAAAACAAAAAAAATTATAATAGAATGAAACCTATTGCAAAAGGAAGAGAATATAACAAAAAATAAAGGAAAAATAATTTACGGGCGATCTGAGGTCGGGAAGTGGGGGGGAGGGGGGGTTTAAGGGTAAAAAACGGTTTATCTCAATTTCCAGCAAAACTATAAGTCCTATGGAAAAAAGTTAAATGGCAAAGTTATAGGTAATAAAAAGGTCTACAATTTTTGTATTTACACTTTTTTCACATAACCTCAAAATTTATGTGAAAAATTAAAAAAAACCAAGTTTTTGGTTTTTTATTTTTATCTTTTACAAAAATTTTTTTTTTTAACGAAATTTTGTGAAAACTTACCTTTCTATGTCCCAAACATACTGTAATTTTTTTGATTTAAAATATTTATTTTTTCACCTTATTTTGACTTAATATCGAAAAATCACCCTAATTTTCAATCGAAAATTCACCTGTCAAAATATCCGCTTTTTTAAAAAAATCTGTGAGCTTTTTATTTGCTAAAATCTCTACTTTCTGATGGTATATAAAAAAATATACACTGCCATGTTAAATTTTCTCAGAAAATGCAATGAAACGACAACTATTTTCACAAAAATTATTCGAGTTCGAGTTTTTAAATATATATTTTTAATATTTATGTACAATTTTGAGCCATTTATTAAAATTTACACTTTAATTAATCGAAAAACGTCAAAATCCATGTTAAATTAATAAATTAATAAGCAAAAAAATTACAAATCCATAAAGATTGCAAGAAACATGCAAAAATAGTTGTCGTTTCATTGCATTTTCTGAGAAAATTTACCATAGTAGTGTATATCTTTTTATACCATCAGAAAGTAGAGATTTTAGCAAATAAAAAGCTCACAGATTTTTTTAAAAAAGCGGATATTTTGACAGGTGAATTTTCGATTGAAAATTAGGGTGATTTTTCGATATTAAGTCAAAATAAGGTGAAAAAATAAATATTTTAAATCAAAAAAATTACAGTATGTTTGGGACATAGAAAGGTAAGTTTTCACAAAATTTCGTTAAAAAAAAAATTTTTTTGTAAAAGATAAAAATAAAAAACCAAAAACTTGGTTTTTTGAATTTTTCACATAAATTTTGAGGTTATGTGAAAAAAGTGTAAATACAAAAATTGTAGACCTTTTTATTACCTATAACTTTGCCATTTAACTTTTTTCCATAGGACTTATAGTTTTGCTGGAAATTGAGATAAACCGTTTTTTACCCTTAAACCCCCCCTCCTCCCCACTTCCCGACCTCAGATCGCCCGTAAATTATTTTTCCTTTATTTTTTGTTATATTCTCTTCCTTTTGCAATAGGTTTCATTCTATTATAATTTTTTTTCACTTTTCATTATTTTTAAAGGCTTCTACCCTGGTCTACAGGTCTATGCTAGTAGTATACTTTATACTTTACAGACGTTATTTTTTTGGAATTTTGAGAAATTTAATAATATTCTAATTTCAAACTTTGTATTCTGCAAGGTCTGCAAGCTGGTTTAATTAGTTTGTTCTTAAACTGTTTTTTTTTTTATATATTTGCATAGCTGAAAAATTGCAATACAGATAAAAATATGTATAATGAAAGCGGACGTTACCTGGCCGGCTGTATCACAGATTTCCACGCAGACAGGTCGGTCGTCTACGTCCACTACAACTGAAACAATAACAATGTCTTATTACTTTCTGTAGATTAGTATGAAAATACTGAAAAAAAAATCTTCCTTCAATTCGTAAACAAAATACAAAAGACATGTGGCACTCGGAGACTGCCGCAGTAAAGCTATTGCATAGCTGTTTTTATCAACTTATGCAATTGTAATTATTTATTTATGCAGTATTTTTTTCTTTCATATTAATTCAAGTTACACTTGAGCGTGGTGACTGATAAGAAAACATTTTTTTTTCTTTTATTGAATAAATGAGAAGTTAATATCGTTTAAAATATTTTTATTATCTTACAATACATGTAATTTATTGAGGAATTTTATTTCATACACGTTATCATTAAAAATTCAGTATCAGTTAATTCAGTATCAGGTAGTATCATTCAATATTGAGTTAAATAAAAATTAATTTTGAAATAATTTAATTTACGAATCTCTATAGCCAAACTATACCTATGTGTTAAGCGCCATCTGTGATTAATTTTGTATCTACATAGTGTATTCTAATATTACCTACTTTTCTACGTATCGTAATAGTTCTCGTAATAGAACATAAATGGTGTATGTAGAACGTACCCACAACATTTAAAGCAACATTGCTTATCATTATCGTTCTTATTTTGTAATTCAGTTCGATGAAGATGTAAAAACTCCGGTTTATTAATCACAACGGAAGTCATTGGCACCCATTGAATAATCAAAACGTTTACCGTTAAGTGATTACAAGCGCATATAGCGTTCCCAGAGTCGTTATTGATGATAATTAGCTGCACTTAATTATACACTAATTGCCGTCAGTCACGCCATCTATCGTAGAATAAAAAACTGACTTAAGTTACTAGTAACCGCCCTCGCTCTGGTTCCGTTTTCATACTCGTATAGGTAGATCCCGTATTTTTTAAATAAAAAATTGCTTATGTTACTAAGACCAGAAACAATAGAGCATCCAATTGGTAAAACAAGTTTTGAAATCGGTCCAGTAGTTTTTGAGCGTATTAAATCTATGTTGCAGTTGTTGAGTTTATCTAACAGACAAAAAATCAAAACTTTTCTCTTTATAATATTAGTTTAAACTCTGTTTTTTTTTAATTCCGTAACACTTCCGACACATCGACCACCACTCGATCCGAAATAATGATTTTTACCTTGTGAATAAAACTCACATTTTTATTAGCAAAAATGAAATTTTTGGCCAAATAATGGAACAGTTCTATTATACCTAACTAGACCACGATAAATTCCTTATTAATTTTTATTATAAATGTAAGTGTGTTCAATAAAAAGTTATGAAAGTATACATAAACGTCTCTCCTGAAAAATTGGCTTTTTTGAATTGTGTTAGTATTCATTCAAAGCAGCGATGCTAATGTCAAATGCAAAAATCATTTTGCTTGCTTTTTACTAGTGATGTTTTTATGATTCCGGTTACATCTGTGGTTACATACATGAATCGTAAGATATTTATTTGTTTAGCCGGTTTTTATTGTATTACATTTTTTAATCAACATTACTGATGGATTAAATTATTCATATAGTTCAATAGACGTTACGTAACGAAATGATGGCAGCAATGATGTTTAAATAAATATAGATACGTTATGCCCTTACAAATCAACCGAAAAATCTGTTCCGATGTACGCAAGGCACGCTTTATTGCTTTATCGCTCTCGCGTCAAAACTACATCGCTATCTCTTCCTTCACCTGAATAAGAGTTCCCAATTGGGAACTTTTTGAGTCACACAACGCGCGCGCTTATGACATATCTGCCTCTTTTTAATATATAATATCATTGGATGGCAGACATTTCCGATAAATATTTCAACTAAAATGAAAATCGAAAAAATTATACTGAATAGAAATTGATAGCGATACAATTATACCTATTTGAATTTCTGGGTCTGGGCATATGAAATAAATTACGTTTTAATTTTAATTACCTCGAAATTAGTTTTAACACAAAAATCGGAAAATATTGATTACGTTTTGCCAATTGTGGCACATTGCTATTTAAAAAATAATAAAAACTTGCAATACTGGAAATGTTAACTTGATTTGCTGAATTAAAAAACAGATTTTAGATAACTACAGTTATTTTATGTTCCCGTTTAATTTTCGTAGTACTTAATCGTAGTTGTTGAACAAAATCTGAGACGCCGACCACACGACCTCTTTCCAGTTTCCACCCGTGCGTGCCTTAATTACGTAACTCATCGCAGGTCTTGCTTCGTAAATTAAATTCTTAGCATTTCATTACGCGTCTAAAAGGAAAAGGCGAGTGGATTAGTCAAATAAGCGAGCAATGTAAACTGCAGGCAATGAGACAGCAGATCGTTGCAGGTTGCGTTTGAAACATAATAGGTCGCCCGGATACGCGCTGCGAAACACCTAGATGTGGTGGCGATGCGAACATCCTGGCTTTTGTTGGGATTGGGAACCTGTGTGACGAGTGCGTGTAGCCAGTTTGGCGCTGGACAATGCGATATTATTTGAGGTTGGACTGTTTAGAACAGTTTACAAGACTAACGACCTGTCTCAGCTGAGGTAATTAGGTTGTGGCACTGAATAGATAATATGTAGTACGTATTACATAGTTGCAGCCTATCTCATTTTAGTTAAAGCATTTTGTACTTGTTTGTTATAGTATAGTAAGTACTTAACTTACTAGATATTAGAATGAGATAGTTTGCTAATTTTGAACACCCATAAATATGTGAAGGAAATACGAAAAGAAATATTTTACCAGAAAATCAGGTTACGCGACAAAAAACGAGAAGTCTACTCCGCCGAAATGAAGAGTTGATTTTTTACTGGCTTATGTAAAGAGCGAACTCAAGCGAACTGCTGAGTTTTATGGCCTCCGGATACTCTGACGTTCAATGTCAGTGGACACACGCCGTTATCTGTTACGCAAAGCTGATGTTGTAAGACTTCCTAACGCACGATAACACCACCTTTACACAAAACTCTTTTCTGGAAGAGTTAGTGCTGGATTAAAACGATATACCTATAAAATTTAGAAAAAATCTGTCATTAGTCAACTGTGAAAAAAACAATAAAAAAAGATGAAAATTACTTTCATCCTTTCCATCCGTTATTCCGCAAATAGAACGTTCCCTACGTGACTTATCTCTATGTAATTAACGTGTGTTCTATGCTTCGTCAGGAATCCCGAGTTTTTGTTGACAATTCTAACGTACCCTTAAAATATTATTATCAACAAACAGTTTTTGACACCCTCCACGAACCCTTTATTTTATTTAGAGCGCTCTATTATTTAATTAATGGTTTCGTAAAAGAAATTCTTCGCCAATAAGTTACACTTTCTTATTTGCAAACCGACTGAAATTAGATAAACGCAGACATTAGAAAATTAGACATAAGTACACAAAGCTTACCTACTACAGTGCAACAGTATAGAAACAGACTCATAGACGAAAAACTCAACCTCTTTGTTCATCTATGAATCATAGCAAAGCAAAGCAACAACCCATAATTGTCCCACTGCTGGACTCGAGGTCTCCTCTCACAATGTGAGGGGTACAGGCCTATGAATCATAAAACCTATAAAAAAAAATCTAGTCTTTAAATAAGACTAATAATATTTAAGTAAATGGCGCCTCTAGCACATAACTACAGTAAACACACCGGCGTCATGGTGCATTCATGTTTGCACTAATGTTATTAAAATGTAAAAACTGTCTGTAAAAACTTACTTACATACCAAATTAATTTTATAATTATTCTTATAATATATAATTTATTGCATTTATGCTATGTGATATGATGGCATTCTACGGCCATTTAAAAGTGATTATCTAATGAAATTGCTGCGAGAACGTGGTGCGAGTTTGAAGGGAAAAAAGAAAGATTTTGTCGAAATGTACGATAATAAGGTGTAATTAACTGACTTGTCGTAATTGGAACTTAAATAACTTAATTTCAATTAAACTAATTTCACAAAATTGACTTATTTCAGGCTCAAAGTATAAGAAGCGGGTACTTTGACAATGATATTACACTAAAATCTTCATTTACTCTATCAATCGATAAATTTAAAGATACGTAGGTATATAAACGCAAACTCAAACAGAATAGAAGCCACTTGGTACTCTTTTTTTAAAGCGCCTTGTGTTAACTATTCCTGAAAATAACAAGATTTTAGGTTTTGGTCTAAATAAAATCATATTTGGTTGTCTTACTTGATAAAAGAAGATTATTCTATAATTCCATTCTGAATACTTTCCAGTTTTATGAAGTCTTCAGATTTCAAATGTGCTCAACACATTTTTTAGTATTTCTTCGCTTGAAAATCTGCAACGTGTTGCCACTTCCCATAGTTTTGGCACATTTTATTTTGGAAATTAATGGGTTCCTTCATTGCTACATCCAAATACACTACATTGACGCAATATTGTAGAACAATACGCAATTTTACCACTTTTGAACAATTTGTCAAAAATTCTGTTTACTGCTGGTGCTGCACTCTGGCGCCGAAACTTTGCAGTAATATCTCCTATTAGTCCAAGACACTTAGAATTCTTTATACTATGGTATTGCAGTACGGAATCCTATATCACGTGAGCCGCATTCGAACTTGGGTAAGTTCATTTATTTTTCTCC
This sequence comes from Thymelicus lineola, assembly GCA_963932265.1. Classification (NCBI taxonomy): domain Eukaryota; kingdom Metazoa; phylum Arthropoda; class Insecta; order Lepidoptera; family Hesperiidae; genus Thymelicus; species Thymelicus lineola. The sequence goes on along the minus strand of OZ010684.1, from coordinate 4,010,309 downwards.
TACTAATTCTCATCTCATGAATAATATCTTAATACCTCAGGTGAAAAGGCGGCTATGCGACTAGTCTTGTGAATGCGGGATGGGAGCGAATGACCTCATATTAAGGCGTACGAAAAGAGCAAGACGAGCAGAAGTAAAATAAACTCTATAGCTTTGTAACAAGCTATGTTGTAGTAGTAAACAATAAAATTGTAGTTTAACTATCGCCGTGATAAGGCATTTAACTCCGGTTTGTACCAGGAGAGCAGAGCTTGCGTGCACACTTTTATTTCGATTTAGACACAGGATACGTGTCCGTGTGAAATCTACCTTAAATTTCCCTTTTTCTTCGATGGTTTTAAAAGGATACAGATTATCCTTACAAAGGAACGTAATTTTAATTGTTTATTAGAAAAATTCAACTTGACGTGACATAATCTTAATGTCTATAGATGGAAGAGTAAGTTAACTTATAATAAGTACAAAAGAAGTAATAAGCACGAAGCGAACTAAATTAACGGTAGATAATCCAAAATACGTGTATATATTACTAGGTAATCGGTCTCTCTTCGCTTCGAGAAAAATAGTAAAAACAAATATAATAAAAATATAATATAGCCTATGTCACCCGGGGATAGCGTAGCTTCCCAACAGTGAAAGAATTTTTCAAATCGGTTCGGTAGTTTTGGAGCCTATTCAATGCAAACAAACAATCAAATCTTTCCTCTTTATAATATTAGTACGAGTATAACTATAGATTACAACAATCGTCTTTCTACCTTTCAAGAACTTAATCACACTTCTTTATTACCAGTCTTTTCTTGCCTCCACATTATTGTAACTACTTCATCTTTTGTTTGTTATTTGGACAATAAGTTAACGCTAACTTTTACCTCACATTAAAACCTTTCAACGCAAGCCGCGGACAACAGAGAGCATAAGAGCCTCGCTAATCACTGCTTAAAAGCCGTCGCGTCGTCCTACTTCCATCGCACGCTTCTTTGTTCTGTACGAATGATACTGCAACACCTTTTGTGTTCGTCACGTCGAACTCCTAGATTGTACTAGCAGTTCGCAGGTAGTGAAGTACCAGGCTTGGCAAAAATTTCGAGCAAAAATACTCACAAAGAATGCACCTCCGTCGGAATTTTACGGAACTTAGAATTTGTCTGTAGTTAGTAATGTAAATATTCGAGTTTATATTATTTTATCACTGCATTATTTGACTCGGGTAAATACGGCCGACAACAAAGTGCTACTATGAACATAGACAGGTAGAGGGAATCCGGTAAAAAATGCATGCAAAATGTAGTTAAATTATAATAGGGATGTTGACTAATTTTAGGATTCAATTTTATTTTATAGATAGAACCTCAATATTAACGAAAAAAATATTACAAAAATAATAATCTTCAATTTAAAAACAAAAATTGATAAATAAAAATCATTATCAAATTTCTCACCAAAAACGTCACGTGACGTCACTAAACTATATTCAATACTATCTGTCTACTAAGTTTGTTGAATTTCCATATAAAATTGTTCCAATTATTCTCAAACTGGCGTTTGAGGTCACGTGACAGTGATTACAATTTTTTTTAACATTTTAAATTAATGATATTTAATTTATTGTGATTAATTTTAATAAAAGAATCATATTTTAGGCCTTTAAATGTTACCACTAATATTTTAGACATAAATTTATATTAATTTATAATTAGAGTCAACATCCCTATTATGTTATTAAACGCTTTTATTTACTTTCACTTCGGTGGATCAAATCTTGTAACGTTAATTTTTTTTTTGAATGACTTCCCTTTAATGAAAATTGATGAAATTTGGCAGACATGTGTATTTCCCATGACAATACACGAAAATCATATTTTAAACTAATTTTCATTGTTTATTTGTTGTTAAAAAAAAAAAACGATTTTCAGACTTTAGACGCATAATTCTCTATGTTCTATTTTACGTAGAGACTTGAAATTTTCACAACTTGTAGCTAATTTTATAAACTAAACATTATTGAAATAAAAGCGTTTAAAAAAAAAAATTTTTTTCATTTCACTTATTAGAAGTTGGTTTCAACAACCTTTCGAAGTTTGTTTATATTTTCATTGAATGTGAATCGAGTTAACGAACTTCCAGCCAGTTAGGTGTTCAAACGATTGTTCGCACCAACTTTGCAGACATACCCCACCTCTAGCTTGTACTGTACTTTTATTAAATGCTGTTATTTAGCTTGACCCCGTGTATTTGTTGATCCCAGTGGCTTCGTAAAAGGGGTAAACTACGTAAACGGTGTCGACTACGATAAATAAATAAATAAATATAAATGCTTAGAATTTTACTAGTATCTAAAACTACAATTATCGTACTGAGATATAATATTGTGAGGCAATATTTAATACATTCACAAAATAGAAAATGCACAAAAATACACTTTTTTCATCAGTACCTTTTATCAGGTACCTCCCTACTGCACTAAAAGAAGAACATTGTCTCCGAGTATTATAAAAAAAACTCAATGAAATGAGCCAAAATTCGAGGAGAAAACCTTCATTAAACCAGGAGTACAGAATACTCTAATGTTTTACAATTTATAAACTCCATTAAAACTTAGCACTCGCTAGTATGGCGCCAAAAATATCGGCATACTTTACTCTACTTGTCGAATTCTCGATGAATTTTAATTCAAACATGGAAAAACATACCGGTATTTGGATCGTCCAAACAACTTTTCCATTAGGTAAAGTTGTCTGTAAAACAATACATCCCTTTATCTATTGGCATTTGACTGGCGCCTCCAAGGTTGGCCCAAGTGGCGCCACGGACACATTTCCTAATTTGAGCTGACCTATTCGGCTTCCCGAATACCGGTAAAGCTTTGTTCACATTGCACTGTTCTACGAACTTGTTGAGATATTCGTACTGAAGATAATTTCGATGTTTTCGGATATTTAGATAATAGTATCAGGCGTTACTTTGCGGAAATCCATTGTTACTTTTAATTATTGTAGTGCATGTTTCCGTTGTAGGAAGGAGGGAAGTGCCGTACATGTCTTAAAGTATATACCTACCATCATACATGTTAACCGCGGATTGTTGCAAAGTAGACTAATACTAACTTAGTTTTCAGATATTTTAAGTTATATTTATTTTAAGGTAAAAAGAAATGTATTCATAATAAACAATTAACATTCTACTTCTACTAAGTTTCCTTAATTTTCTGAGACACAAGAAAGAATATTTAATTTTTATAAGATATTGTACGAAATACATAACTTCATAAGCGTAAATACTTCACTATATTGTAGTTTATGTAAGAAGTTTTTTCTTTTATATTAGCAGCCGGCACATGAAAAGACTTCACGAAAGATTATCATCGCTAATGGACATTTTCAACACCAGGTGCGTCACTGACGTACGAGTATTGTGAAGCAAACTGTAAATCCGCTTGTTTTAGTAAAGTATAATTATAGCATAAGTATATAGTATACTAATATTATAAAGCTGAAGAGTTTGTTTGGTTGAACGCGCTAATATCAGAAACTACTGGTTCGAATTGAAAAATTATTTTTGTGTTTGATAGGATAGTCTATAGGCTATATAACATCATATTATATTTTAGTAGTTAGTTTTTTCCACAAATTAACGCGGGTGAAACCGCGGGGCACAGCTAGTTTTCGATATAGTTAAGACAAATTGCTACCAATGTGCCCACGCCCTTATGACAGTTAGTTTAGGTCAGTTTATGTGATGTGATGTGGGAATTTTATGTCATAGTAACATTAACGGCCTTTTAAACTATGATCGTGTTATGTGATGGGGCTAAAGGTGTAAGGTATTCTTCAATATGATCCATCTTCAAATAATGATGTGAGATAATATTTTTCTTTTCATCTCTAAATACTTAGTATGGTAGATAAGATATCTATCTCTAATTAATACTCTATAGTAGATGAACAGGAAAGATAGAACTCTAATGATGATTTGACAGTTTTATTAAGTCAGCAAGGACCTTGTAAGTACTGAGTTAATTCTATAACCGTAAGCGACAGTTTTTGTCAACCCATTCATACCGTTAAGCAATTACAACACAATTAATTATATTATGGTTTTACTATAATTTGAAATTGTATATCTGTAGGCATTGAAGTACTATTACTAGCGTATAGAACAGAACAGGCACCCCGAACACCATGTATGTCCCAATGCATTGGCGCCACGTGGCTTCATTCTTAAATGGATTCATTCGATTTTGAAAGGAGTACGGGGGCTCAATTTTGCAAATCGAACCTCCCGGGCCGGACACACATTTTGTTTGAGATGTCTGTTCTATGACATTATACTTCAATGTAAGTAAGTACATTTCTTTAAGTAAATAAAAAAAAAAGAAAATGTGTGCAATTCACACGTGGTAGAAGTGAAACTTTCCAAAATTTTGGTTTCAAGATAATGATATGAAAAAGCAATAAATCAAAGTCAAAGTCAAAGTCAAAATATTTTATTCATATAGGTATCACTGATACACTTATGCACGTCATTTTTTTGCTTTTCGGAAGGTGCTTTATCGTGGAGGAGAAGAAAAGCCTAAAGAAACTCCTCAGCACATCTTTTAAAAAATATTACAAAAAAAAGATAATAATACAAAAGTATTTACTATTCTGAGCGGAACTGGTTGCAGAGCTGGTCATTTCCATGCGTCTTTGTCATTTAAATACTCGTCTACACTATAATATCCCTTGCCTAACAATTGTGTCTTTACACGTTTTTTGAAAGTTTCTATTGGCAAGTCACGTATTAATTTTGGGATTTTATTATAAAAATGTATACCAAGCCCTATGAAAGATCGCTGCACTTTACTTAGGCGGAACGAAGGCGTAACTAATTGATGCATTCTTTTCGTATGGCGATTATTAATATCAAAATTTTGTTTATACGCGTTTATATTCTTCCGTATAAAAACTACATTGTTAAAGATATACTGGGAAGCTACTGTAAGTATACCTATTTCCTTGAACTTTTCACGCAAAGATTCCCGAGACCTAAGTTTATAAATAGCCCTAACTGCCCGTTTCTGGAGTATGAAAATTTGTTTTATATTGGCTGCTTTGCCCCACAGCAAGATGGCATAAGACATAAGTCATCCTAGCAGTTTCGACTTCTGTATACTGCCTTATTTTCCTAACAGCAAAAGCAGCCCTACCGAGTTTTGTCGCGAGATTTGTTATATGTGGGCCCCATTGAAGTTTACTATCTAAGGTCACCCCTAAAAAGACCGTCGATTCCTCCATATGCAATGTTTCGTTATTTAGTTTAAGAGATTTGCTGACTTTTTTAACATTAGGTAGCACAAACTCTATACATTTCGTTTTTTTTTGCATTTAATAGTAAATTATTGATAGTGAACCAACGCGATACATGCGAAAGAGCACTATTTACGTCGTCGAAATTTACTTTATTCCTTTCACACTTAAATATTAGTGATGTATCATCAGCAAATAGTACAATATCCGCTTGGTTCTTTACATAATGTGGTAAATCGTTAATGTATACCAGAAAAAGAAACGGACCCAAGATCGAGCCCTGCGGTACACCCATCACAGCCGGTGACCCCGATGACTTAATATCGTTTATGCTGACTTTTTGTATTCTATTACTCAAATAAGACGCGATCAAGCTAAGGGCCTTGTTTTTTATACCATAGTGGCCAAGTTTAAACAGCAATGTTTCGTGCTCAACACAATCAAATGCCTTAGATAAGTCACAAAATACTCCTATGGCATTATGTGACGCCTCCCATGCTTCAAATATATGCTTTAATAGCCTAGCCCCGGCATCGGTTGTACTACGGCCTTTAGTGAAACCGTATTGCTCAGGATGTAATAATTTATTATTGTTGAAATGGGTTAGCATTTGATTCAATATTATCTTTTCGAAAATTTTACTAAGGGTTGGTAAAACAGAAACTGGTCTATAGTTATTAAGATCAGTTTTTTCACCTGTTTTAAAAAGTGGAATGATTTTGCTGCATTTCATAAGATCTGGAAAGATACCTAGATCTATACATTTATTAAAAACTACGACCAAATATGGAGCTATAATACCTATAATATGCTGTATTATTTTCACCGAGATGCCCCACAAATCACCCGTATTCTTTACCTTCAGAGACTGAAAGGCCTTAATTAAGTCTCTAGCGGTTATAAGTTGAAATTCAAATAAAATATTACATTCATTAATATGATTTTTTAATATAGAAAGTGCTTCCGTCGGTGAAGAAGCTAGTGAACTGGTTAATGTTATAGGAATATTACGGAAGTGATTTTCAAATTCGCTTGCCACGTCTTTATCAGCACTGATTATATTATTATTATTCAATAATTCGTAATTGAAATCACAGGACTTTGCGTTACCGTTCTCACTGTTAATTATATTCCAAGTGGTTTTTATCTTGTTATCCGAATTAATAATTTTGTTCTTTATGTACATTGATTTCGCCTGAATACAAACAATTTTAAATATTTTAGAATAATTTCTCACGTGCTCCTGGAAAGTTGGAGAAAAATTGTATTGTTTCTCGGCGTAAAGGTCATACATCCTGTTCCTACTTTTATAAATACCTACAGTAGCCCAATCACTAAATTTACTATTTTTAGCTAGATCTACATACTTAAACTTGAATATTTTATTAAATTCGTTATTTATGTTATTAGACAATGTGTTATATAGTTTTATTGGATCTCTTTGTTGTAATGTTAACTGCGTTTGCATTTCCGAGTGGATTTTTTCTTTAAAAGTTGAAATCTTATTTTTAGTTATTGGTCTACATTTTATTATTTGTTTTTTCTTAGTGATTGAATTATACAACGAAATTTTTTGTCCGCAGTGGTCTGACTTCAACTTACTGAATATCTCTTTATTTAAAATCTCACAATTGCAAAAGATATTATCTAAACAAGTAGCTGTAGTTTCAGTTATTCTGGTTGGCTCATTGAATAATGGATTTTAATTAAAGCATTTAAACAAACTTAGTAGCCTAGTAGCCATAGTACTATCTGATAAAATGTCTACGTTGAAGTCGCCACATATCACTAATCCTTTTCTAGAAACACATAACCGTTTAAGTACATCCTCCAATGTTTCTTCAAAAATAGTAAAATCACCAGAGGGGGGTCGATACGCGCAAACTATAACAAACCGCTCCAGTTCCACACAGGCCAGTTCAATAGTGCGCTCAATAGAAAGACTAACAATGTCTTTACGATCTTTACAAGACATATTGTTGTGCACTAATATTAGTGATCCACCATGAATTGCAGTCTCTCTACAGAATGCACTTGACAATTTATAATTACCTATACTGACAAGATTTTGAGTGCTTGGTAACCAATGTTCCGTTATACATAAAACATGTATATTACAGTATTTTATAAATAATTCTATTTCTAATCGAATCTTAAAGCAATAAATCGAAGCGCCATCTATGAATACAACTTAGCACTTTTTAAAAATCTATCTAGCAATAAAACGAATGTTCTATCTTACTCCTCACGCCATCTATGAATACAACTTAGCATTTTTACTGTCTGTATAATCGGCTGGTCGATCTACAGAATGAAAGAATGAAATTCTTATTTTTTGTTGATAAATTCTTTGAAAATATTTAAAAGAGCATTTGAAAGTATTTAAAAACAGTAAAAAATAAAACTAAAAAAAATAAAACTAAAAAAAAATAAAACTAAAAAAAATATTCTGAGACGCGAACCTGCGCATCATCATGGCATCAGCATTGTGTGTCTACGTCCTGACCATTGGGCTACGGACAACTTAAATTGAAATACGAAATTAGCGGTTATATTATCTTACCTGTCGTTTTTCCGTTGCATCCGGTTTCAAATCACTAACGGTTCTAAAGAAGTTTCACTTCAAAAGAAATATTCTGAGACGCGAACCTGCGCATCATCATGGCATCAGCATTGTGTGTCTACGTCCTGACCATTGGGCTACGGACAACTTAAATTGAAATACGAAATTAGCGGTTATATTATCTTACCTGTCGTTTTTCCGTTGCATCCGGTTTCAAATCACTAACGGTTCTAAAGAAGTTTCACTTCAAAAGAAATATTCTGAGACGCGAACCTGCGCATCATCATGGCATCAGCATTGTGTGTCTACGTCCTGACCATTGGGCTACGGACAACTTAAATTGAAATACGAAATTAGCGGTTATATTATCTTACCTGTCGTTTTTCCGTTGCATCCGGTTTCAAATCACTAACGGTTCTAAAGAAGTTTCACTTCAAAAAGCAAAACTCAACAAAAAACCTGGAAAAAGAGATACAATCTCACGTGCAGTAAGTAACAGCTAATTATTTAAAGTTCGTTAAATGAGTTCGATAATTCACAGAGTATATTAATTAAGTACAAGAGTCGATTTATGTTAACGCCACCTGGATTTCAGCAGCAAATAAAGTAACATTATCGCGGGCCATCTCTCTCTCAATAATCTGAATACACGGCGTCCAAGGTAATGAAAAAAATATTATGGGTGACAAAATATCATAGGGTTAAATAAAATAGAGCAAAAGAGAGAGAGAGAAATAACATCATTCTACACAGTACAGAGAAAGATACAACATTTGTTCGAGAGACATTTTTAACAGTAAGTACGGTTATAGAACTACGCAAAGTGCATTGTCTGATCTAAGGACTGGTTTCTACCAGTGAAGAGGAACGGAAAGCAGACATTTTGAAAACAATTTCAGCAGCTCCTCCGCACTTTTGTAGCACTGGAGGCCTTATTGGTATCACAATTCGGTAAAAATTTCGGGCCAATCTGAAGGTTGAAAGGTCCTTAAGTTCGAAGGTTTTTGAAGCAAACGGTGTGACGGGTATCCATAATACTCATGACATGTCACAAGCAGTCATCGATCCAACAGAATGCAACTGCTGACCGTACTAGAAGTTTTTAACTCGGGCATTTCATTGACACAAGACTTGACAAAACAGGTTACTCAACTTTAATGAATGAAACTTTAATGTGATTGTTATAAGAATATTTTTAAGGATAAAAGTTATTCAAAGGTAGAAATTTGATGTAACCACATGCCGTAAATTGTTCTGATATTTTGGGACATCACCTCTTGAAATTATAAGCGGTAAAATACGAATCGGTAAGTAGGTAGCAGATACCCTTTCAGGTTTTTATTTACTTTTATAATATTAACTTGTTCTTTCTAAGGCTTACTTCTCAACAGTTCCCACGAAGTTCTTTTACAGTCTAGCTTCGCATATGAATTACAAAGTGCATACGTGACGAGGCATAATTACGCCGAAAGGACGCGATCAATGATTAAAAAGAGGCAGATATGTCATAAGCGCGCGCGTTGTGTGAGTCAAAAAGTTCCCAATTGGGAACTCTTAGTCAGGTGAAGAAAGAGATAGCTATGTAGTTTTGACGCGAGAGCGATAAAGACGTGCGATAAAGCAATAAAGCGTGCCTTGCGGACATCGGAGCAGATTTTTCGGTTGATTTGTAAGGGCATAACTTATCTATATTTATTTAAACATCATTGGACGCAATCCTTGCTACGTTCATGCAAAAGATCAAGGATGAATTATGATAGCGGTAAAAGTTGAGCATTTACATAAATTCTAGGGCATTTGGACACGCAAAAAGTAATTTTCGCTTTAGTAAATTAGTATAATATTTCGGTAATGTTGCAAAATATAAGACATGCTTTAATTTTATAATAAACCTGCAAAGACAACGGAAGTATGGAATTATATTAAATTTTGTTCAACTTAGTTCAGTTACGATTGGATATTTTAGAGGAGATATTTAAATACTTAAATATTCAAACATTTCATGTTTTTGAAGTGAAACTTCTTTAGAATCGTTGTGATTTTAAACCGGATGCAACGGAAAAACGACAGGTAAGAGACACACATACAAAAATGTGTAGGAAAGAATGAGACAGAAATATACTCGGCAAGCATGCATATAATATAACCGCTAATTTCGTCGTTGAATCTAACTTCTCCGTAGCTCAATGGTCAGGACTCAGGACGTAGACCTGTAGTAATACCTGATGCGCAGGTTCGCGTCTCTCAGTATTTCTTTTTTTTTAGTTTTATTTTTATACTGTTTTTAAATGCTTTCAAATGCTCTTTTAAATATTTTCAAAGAATTTATGAACAAAAAATAAGAATTTCACTGTCGATCGACCGACCGATTATACAGACAGTAAAAATGCTAAGTTGTATTCATAGATGGCGCGAGGAATAAGATAAAAGATTCGTTTTATTGCTAGATAGATTTTTAAAAAGTGCTAAGTTGTATTCATAGATGGCGCGAGGAATAAGATAGAAGATTCGTTTTATTGCTAGATAGATTTTTAAAAAGTGCTAAGTTGTATTCATAGATGGCGCGAGGAACAAGGTAGAAGATTCGATTTATTGCTTTTTCATCTCATTATCTTGAAACCAAAATTTTGGAAAGTTTCACTTCTACCACGTGTGAATTGCACACATTTTCTTTTTTTTCATTCCTAAATTTATATCATAAAGTGATTTTTACCAAACAAAAACCAACGTTACCGTAGCTGATAGTACTAGTTTGTACGACAAACTTTTGTCGGAGGACATTGGTTCGAATTGTGTAGATACAATTTACACAATTCGCGCTCGCGTTTATACTTTACCATCATTAAATGTGAACCTCTTCAACAAAGGCGCATCGCGGATAATCTGGGTTATCCGTAATGTTCTCAATTCTCATGCTGCCGACACTTGCCCAGCTAGAGGGGTCTAAGCCCTTCGTTTTTTAATTCAATGAATTGTGCTAAAAGAACTATTAAAAACGTTGCAACGAACTCAGTGCAACGCCCGCAGGATTGCTATTACTGGGTGAATCTTGAATGAGGAGGTTTACAGGCCCGTCACATCACAACTCACAACACGCCAGTTTGTTATTGCTAAACTAGACGGTTTGTACACAACTCATTGTCTCACTGACTCGTGTTTATCTGTTACTGGAAACACTAACAGCCAGTAGTATATTAGTTCATTGCTAACAGCTTCTCTTTTTATTATTTCCGACAAGCTGATGGTTCCGTGTATTTTTTTCTCTCGTAATTTTGGGTCGACTAGGTACTTACTACAATATGATATTAGCTCCTAAAATATCTGTGTTATCGGCAATCACATTAAGAGCCCTACGGCAGGCTATGATAAGTTGTTAATTAGACATAGAGCCTAATTAGGATTGATCTAAATTTTACCAAAAAAAATGACTTCAAAGAATTAGCCTGCAAATAAACATATCCTCCTTGTTTGCGTCGGGGATTAAAAATTATATTGACTTGAAACGTATTGTAAAATTATTTTATTCTTAATATGGTAAAAATATTAACAACAACTAAACTACAATGCTACTTAGAATAGAACTAGACTATGGAATCTCTGGAGTCTTGCCATTTGCCAAGGCAAGGCTTGCGTGCTCTGATCATATCATATAACAACAAACAAAAAATTAACAATTTCTGAATCATGTGTGATCCTTCTCAACATCTATTTTCAAAAATGTGTCGTATTGTTCCTTAGACATAAGGTTCTTCAGCTCGTCAGGCTTCGTCAGTTTTAACTTGAACAACCAGCCTTGATCGTAACAGGATGAGTTGATGAGACTTGGTTTATTCTCAACATTACTATTTTTCTCTGATTATGTTCCGCACGAGCCAAGTTTGAGTGCTTACGTTGTCGGTTCAATTACAAGTGACTTGGCACTACTTGGCAGTTCCCATACATAGCTTGCCAAGTACTTTGAATCGAAATAATAAAATTTAAAGAATAAGCCATACGTTTGCAATGATAACATTGTTTTGTTAGAGTCAAATGTCCCCCACACTTGACTCTAAACAAAATTAGCACTTTAAAGTCAAACATTTCGCAAACGAAACCCTTAACCCAAAAATGGTTTTAGGAGATCCATAATATTTTTGAAAGACCTTTTCAACGATACCCCACACTATGGGGTACGAAAAAAGAATCATCCTCACATTTACCTGTAGGGGAGGTACAGTCAACAAAATAATTAAGTATGCAGGGCATGATTCTAAAACCCTCTATAATGTTTAAAATTCCATATTGTTTACGTTATTATCATTAATTAGGCAAAATCATACGTATACAGGTATCATTTAACATTGATAGGATAATAATACAAAGAATCTGTAATATCAACAATTATAGAAAGTTTAGAATCGTGCCCTGCATACCTAATTCTTTTGCCGACTGTACCCTGAAAAAAATTCAATATTTTATTCTACGATTTCCGAGTTTTAATAAATATGCATAAGATCTGTTACGGGAGAAATCTAGTGCTCCTACATACCTCTTTTTGCTCAAAGAATGCATTTACTTCGCGGTCTAGTGGATGCATGGACGGCGATACGCTGTCTTTAACGACCTAGGATGCACTTCATTTGAAAGTTGAAAGGCAAACTCAACAGAGTAATTTGCTGTTATTCAATACATAGTACACTACACCACTGGTTCTCAAAGTTTTGTGATGGAATCTTTAAGAAAAATATTTGATGGAGCCTTTTAAAATGTGTTTACGAACGACGAGCCTGAAATAAGGCGTCAGGCGCTGTATAAGTTTTTATTCCTACGTCTTGTATAAATGTCATTAGAGAATCGTTCGTCCGAAATTTATTGTAGTATCCGAAATAATTATCATGTGTTTTATTAGCCGTTTTATACGTTTTTCATATTGGCCTCATTCGCTTAAATGAGAATCGTTCGTAAAATTCATGAGGTTGTATTCGAGTTTATCGTGTTAAAACTTCAAACAGACATAAAACAGGCCTTTTATATCGTACCCTCAGTAGAAAAAAGGCATAAGATGAAAATTGCAATTTTACAGGAGATCAAAAAAAACTGTTAAAATATTAGTAGATACGTAGTCAAAAGAATTTACATTGTCTTTATAACGATTTCTTGCAAAAAACCGTCAAGATTAATGATAAAAGTTTGAAAAAAATTAGCATATGCAGCTTTTGTCCCTCTTTCCAATCATAATATTAAATACTAAAATTCAAAGTAACACGACATAATTATGCATTTTTTTACTGAGGGTGCGATATTTTGTTCAATAATTAAGGCATTTCAATCAACCATTCCTAGTAGTATTAGTCAAGCACAGATTAAATAAATAGTAGTAATATAAACGACGTATTCAACCCAATGCTCTCGAAAAATCCATTGAGCAAATGTTTTCAAGGCCACTGTCATACTGGAAGCAAAATAATAGAATTACGCAACATTCAAGCACAGATTCAAGTACTCAGTGATCTGATATTTCATACACTTGTTACACACGCGTTACGTGGACAGCTAGAAAAAACCACAGGCTGTTTTTAAAAATAATAATAGTAACGTATATATCTTATATTTTTTCTAAATATACATTCCTTATGAATGCGGCGTAATGTAAGAGTAGAAGCGAAACCGCAATCATGCTTCTTTATAATGGTACGAGTAGGCAAACTAAGATACTTAAAATATAAGATCGGGAAGTAATGGAAAAATATGCCTACCTAGGAAGTCAAAGGAGGTTTTATTACGCAGGTTCTCAAAGTTATCTCAACCACCGCGCCACACCGCGACCGCCCTCAGAGATAATAATTTTGTAAACGTCTTAGTTAAAAATTGCAGGTAAATATACTTGTTTTAATTTAAGTTACCTAATAATTTCTAGCAAATCATTATCTAAGGTTAAGTAGGAACTTTTTATTAGGTCACTTCAACGCCTCCTTTAGCCTATTTATTTATTTATTTATTTTTGCAACACCTAAATCTAGGGTATACAAGGGCAAAAACTTAATGCCTAATGGCATTCTCTACCAGTCAGCCCTGGGTGCTGGTGAAAATCTTAGATAGGCGCAAACTGTCGATCTTAACAGTCAAAAAAATTCTAATTTTTATATTACATATCTTACATCCAATACTGCCTGTCCTATGCCTGTGGGTAATGATAGTCAGTAACAATAATAATATTTATTTTAACCATAACTCGTTTCACACATGTGACGGTCACGGTATATTTAACGATAATCTATGAGTTAAACAATACAATTGACAAACGTGAATTGGATTTTGTCACGTGTACGTCTGGCTTTAGTCACGCAGAGATTCGTCGGGCTTCGGTTAAAGGTTTCCGACTGATTTATTTTACATCGAACACGTTATTACATACATATTCATATTAATAGCTACTTAAAAAACGAGTGTGCTTTAGACCACACGACTGAAATAAAACTTCTTTATTATGGGTTTCCAATTTCCATACATAAATTGATATTTTTTAATAGATTTTTAATTTAATTATTTACTTTAAACGTAGAATATTTAATGTATCGAACAAAATATGTTCAAGAACGAAATGAAATTATGAAATAATCAAGAAATCACCGTTCGCGTAACGCTCACAAACTCGCAAACGAACTACCGTTCGCCTCGCCCGATCACACTTTTCGTAACGCTCTCGTCGCGCATTCACCAGCTTACTACCAGCTTACCCAAGTCAAGCGTGCGTAAAGAAGTTTTACTTCAAAAAAACTATTTTGCTAATGAAACTAGTACTTACAGGCACAGTAGACGACAGTAGTTCAAAACACGGAATACAGAGAGCAAGTTCCGTGCAAGGAGTATTGAGGTAGAAGAAGAGCCATCTCTTAAGAAGGGAAAGTTGAAAAAGTGTCCAGCTTTTTACAGAAAATAGAGGTTCCAAAAATGGCCATTTATGAACGGCGCTAGGGTGTGACAAATATTATATGTAATCAATGGTACTAGTGTCCGCCAAATATACTAAGTATATTCGAACATAGCTGTCGTAGACCGCACCGCAGCGCCACCCGTAATTTCTCGCGTTTTTACGGACACTTCTCATACAGAGATAGCCTGCCTTCTTTCTATCTTCCATGGTTCCGTGGTTTAAAACATGGAATGATATCTAATAGACAGACCTACTGAGCACAGACCTATGGCAGCCGCAACCTAAACTCGTGGACCTATTGATTTAATTTTGTATAAATTCACACAGAATCATTGAAGTATTATTACTAGCGCATAGAACCGACACCGCGAACACCACGTACGTCCCAATGCATTGGCGCCACGTGGCTTCAATCTTCAATGGATTCGTTCGATTTTGAAAGGAGAACCGGGGCTCAATTTTAAAAATCGAACCTCCCGCTCCCGGGTGGGACGCTCATTTTGTTCGTGATATCTGTTCTATGACATTATACTTCAATGCACAGAATAAGTCTTCTGTGTGAGCTTATTTATACAAAATTAAATCAATAGGTCCACGCTATCTAAAGCGAAAGTTTAGTCAATATCATCCAATATTCAAACTCCTGAGAGTCTCGCTTTCCGTAAATTGACCCTATAAACTAGACAACTTCAAAAATTATGAACCATTCAGAAAGTTGACTAAACTTTGCTTCATTAGTTAGTTCGCAAGCCCGATATAGTTATGAGTTAAATAGAATCCCGCGGCCTGTACAATCAAATAAACAGCAGGTTTGTAGTTTGTACTTTTTACCTACTTATGGTAATTATTACGACAGTCAGGTCACTGACCATTGCATTCATTTTGGTAAGCAAAGCTGTTATTGATATGCCTTCTTTGTATAGTAATAATACAGTGCAAGTAATGAATGTATTCTAATTGGAAACAATAATAAAATTATTTATTGGTTCTCACAATGCATTAACTGATTGATACAAGTACCTAATGTCATTGTGATAATCATTGTCATGACTTGTAAGTTGTAGCCACAACAACCGTGAAGAAACAACATAGTGATTCAGTAAATTGGTATTTACATGACAAGGGATCTAATTTATAGACGTTAAATAAGTCCAAGAAATGGAATGTGCCCTACTTGAGTATAGCTATTATAAGCGACGAATTACAATACTGTTTGGAAGTATGGTATTAATTTATCAGTGTACTTTTATGTAACACGATTTATCTTGATCCAAGATAAACAAGAGATTGTAAAAATTCGCAATATTTTTAGCGATAAAACTTAGGAACTTCAAGTAGATTAATAGCCTAATTGCGATAGTTCATAGTGGCTCTATCTGTCCCGAGTTCGATCACAGCCGGGGCAATTTATGTAAGAGGTAATTGTAAGGTTTGAAGATCGCAGGAGTTTTTACTCCAGAAAATCCACTCCGAGTCCCTTCCACTCCTAAGCCTTTTGTCTAATTACGAGTATGTTTCTTTTTTCTTCACGTCATAAGTTCACAACTGACGTTATCTATCAATTCACTACAAGAAATCATATCATCAGGATTAGCACCAAAATAGCGCAAATTATTGTATCCATCCATCAGCCTTTGGAGGTCCACTGCTGGACATAGGCTTCCCCTAATTTGCGCCACTCTGACCGGTCCCGAGCCTTCTGAATCCAGCGGGTATCCGCTGGATTTTATTATTGTAATAAATGGAAATTATTGTATGATGACTATGAATTAATGGTAGTCAATGCTGTCTATGTATTATTCAAAGATTAGCGAGTCAATGACCTTGTATTCCAGACTAGACGTAAATTAGAACCCCTGAGAATACAAGTTTAACACCAACGACTTGATTAAACTATGAATATCAGAACATTTGTTCCTCGGTACGCGTAGGAATGACGCAGCATGCAAGTAGAAAGACCATACCGTAGCGAACCGCAAGAACCATTTACAATCTAGCCAAATAGGTCATCTAGAGCGTAACTTATATGGGGATCGTTTTTCCACGCGAGAATAGAATTCTATACCTGTGATAATAATTCATGTACACACTCACAAGTCACAACCTCCTACGAAGGAGTCTATTTTTGCTGCAAAGCAAATTTTAGTCACATAGCGCCAAATAACAGATTGGTAGAAGTTATTTGCTCGTGTGCAATACTGCCCTCGTTATGATAAACAACGTATCTGCATTTCAGCAAGTTCCGAGAAAAACGCGCCTAAAGTTTTTTTTCTTATTTTTGTTGTCACGACTACACTAATTGAGATATTTTCAAAATTGTTAAAATTAATTGTTACTATATGAGTGCATTTTATGACTCATTACATTTTTCTGTTTTCTAAATGTTTCCTGAGTTAATAGAACCCAAAAAGTGTTAATTTTTAAGCAGTTGCGTTGCTTATAGCTAGGAAAATTATTCAGTTACGTTCATTATCACTAGGAAAGTGCTCTTAGGATGTTTATGTTTAGTATTTAAAAATATATAAAAAATGATTTACTTAAGATAAGCAACAACATGCATTGAAAATGATTAGTACAAGGTACTAAATATTAATGAGCTTTGCAATTTACTTGCAATTTTATTGTATTTCTAATTAATTATTGATAGTATATACTGGTTGTAAATAGATTTTTTTTAATCGCTTAGTAAAATAATAAAGATCAAATAAAATAAACAAACAGATATATTTATTAATTATGTTAACTTACAAGTAAATTAACTTACTTTTCGTTTGAGATCAAGTGTTAAACTTAAGAATATACAAAAACTATTTATTAAAACAACGTCGCAAATCTTACTACCTACTAATCAGTTCTTCATAAAACATAATAGAAATTATCTAAGTTGAGATTGTTATTAAAGAAGTAAGTATCTATATTTACGAAAAATAACGAATTGGTATTTCACCTATTTAAAATTATAAATAGTCAAAATTAAAATTAGGATATTATCTGAGTCTTTTAGATACAAGTATCTGTTACAGGTAACTTTGAAATAGGTAAGTTATACCAAAAATCTCGTCTATTTGACGCATTGAACTAATATACTTACGTACATTTCATTAATTTGATTAATTAATGGCACAAGGAGCCAATGCGATTATTATTTATAGGATTTTGTTAAACTACACGAAAGAAATATGTACAAGGCATAAACATCGTAAGTGGCTCAATTATAATCTTTATGCTTTGTAGTTGAGCGAGTTGTGAAAAGGTACTACCAATCATAAACATCGTAAGTGCTTGTGCGATACTTATGACTAGGAAATTGAATAAAAACTCTAAACGCAATGGACAATACGTTGTTCTTCATAAGGAAGACAATGAAAATTTTGCACATACGTTGTTTATGCTTACCTTTATTTTTATTTCTATAATACATACGAAAAAATAGATAATAGATCTAGATAGATCTCATTTCGCTGATTACGAATATGCTAATAACTCGTTTTCGCCAAAAATGTCAGATATGTACGTTGTTTATCATAACGAGGGCAGAATAGGTGGAGTGTAGGATTTAATAATAATTGAGTTGGCTGGCTGACTGTACTATTTTTTCTAACTTATAATACTCGTACAATTTTACTTAAGTTAGGAAAAGTTAGGTACTTTAGTAGCAAGAAAGGTCACTTACTAAAGAATTCATTAGGCTTTTTTCTACCTCAAGAAATTTTATTTTCCTTTTATTATAGAACTCGAAGAACAGAAAGCTATAATCAGTCTAAGGTTCATATTTTGTAAACCATACTACTTGCCTTTGGTAACTTATTATAATTAAAAATGTACCGTAAATCATAAAATGTTGTTATTATTAAATTTAAAATTCAATAACTTACGGTCTACGAGCTTATGATGAAAATATCCAAATTATAAAAAAAAAACTAACTAAACCAGACAAAAACGATAGCATAATGTTTCCCCGAAGCGAAACCAAGTCGGGTTATACAATATAATTCTTATTTGTACCATAATCAAAGGTTTTGCGACCCAACACATCCTTGGGTGAGTCGTTTCTGTCCATATCTGAACTGCACACATCTCGCCCGGATAATGTAAATGCTAAACCACCAGCCCAAATATGGCCCGTCTGGCGTCTATAGACTTTACCATCCATTCTGTTTAACTTACAGGGCAAGAAAATTATATCTCCGCCAACGGAGATTAAGTATTAACAATTTTATTGTTATTATTGTTAAGTATACGCGATTTAAGTTGTACATAAATGCTGGCAATAAGTTTGTCACATTCGATTATTAAGACGATATAGAATCTGATTTAAGCATATTATTTATTTGTACAGGAAATCTCAGTACCTACAGATACCACTACTTTATTGACAGTAAAATTATATTATTATGCATTTAATAATGTTATGTTAAACCCAAATTGCTCGATCTTTGTGACTCTATGTGATCGTGTAACTTCTGAAACACTTGATCGATTGAAGACTAAGTTCCATTTTTAAGGTTCCGAAGTAAAATCGGAACCCTTATAGTTTCTTCATGTCCGTCTGTCCGTCCGTCCGTCCGTCCGTCTGTCCGAAGCAAAGCGCCTCGCTCGATGTTAACAACGTTATTAAAGGTAGTGACAGAAATGATTTGCTGTAAACCGACTCTATCTAGTCTTGTCTGCCCTACCCCTACAGGTGTAATGTAAACCCACGCAGGCGTAGAGAGGCGAAGCGACCCGCGAGCTGAGGAGCAGGTGATTTTAACGCTCACCGCTGTCAGAAACCATGTCTGTTCTGTTGCTTGCTTGCTTGCTGCATGCGGAATGCCTCGTGCGGTTTGCCGCGTAGATAATGAGTAATAGTCAATAAACTTACTTTTGTTGTTGTTGTTTTGGCAGGCTATAGATTACCTGTGGATTACCTGTATTATTTACTAGTACCTACCGCAATCGTTTGGCTTCGAGAAACATAATATTAATCGTTGTGTTTTCAAATAACACCCGCAGTAATATTAGTATACACTGTTGTTAGATAGTTTGTGTTCGCAGATGTTTACAGATCTCTAGAAATATATTAACTGATTACTACTGGGTATAGACCCAGTAGCCCCGCGCCTTCATGCGCAGAATTTTTTGCTTTTGGTGTACGTACATGGCATCGGACTTCAAAGTGTTTTGTATGGACCAACCCATAGATTTATAAGCATGCCAATTTTCTATTTATACGGTTTTCACGAAATTCTGTTTCAAATTACAGCCTAATAAAAGCTGATGAAAAGGCACATGGGCATAGTGCACAGTTACAGAAGTCAATAATGCTTCGCTTCCTGAAGAAGAGCTCTATCTATGCTTTTCTTTAAAACCCTATGTCATAGCGCTCCAGAAAACTTCAGAATGGAGTTCGCTCCAAACTGACATCAAAATTTTAAAGAAATACTTCGTCTTAGAGGTCCTTTGTTAATATTAAGTAACAGTTACTGCGTAGCATAAAGAAGCATAATATTATAAAGATTATACTGGTAACAAATCGTTTGTTACACACATCACAATGTATTTATCTCTAGACGAAGCCCACGCATGGGTGTAATCATGAATAGGTTATAATTATTGTATTCAATTGATACAAATCAACATCGCAACGCTTCGAGATTTTTATCGGATGTGTGATGTAGGTGTCGATTTCATGTTAGGATAACGCAATATTATAGGTAGCTTAGATTCGCTCTAGCCTGGCGGCTTGCATCGATTCTTGATGATCGACAAAGTAAAGCAACCGCGAGCGCGGTCGGTAGTTGGATGGGTTACTTTTAGTGGCAAACATTTTGAGTATTTCCGTGCTTCGGAGAGCACGTAAAGCCGTCGGTCCCGGTTGTTATCGTAAAATAACAGTCGTTAAGCCATACCGGAGGTGTTGGGGCGGCATGAAAACTTCCGACACTTGGGCTGGCCACTGACCCTTCCACCAATCCGCACTGGAGCAGCGTGGTGGAGTATGCTGTAGGCCTCCTCAAGGGGAGAGACCCGTGGTCAGTAGTGGGCGTTAATGGGTTGTAGCTAGGTTAGATTCAGTTCAGATGCGCTGGACTCGAAATGGCGCCTATTAGGGGATGCCTATGAGTAGGTCCCACAGTCCCACGCCGGATGGGTGTCGTAAGAGGCGACTAAATTCGACCCGCTGGTAGTAGGGCTCCTCGAGGGATTATATTGGTAATATTGATTTAAATTGTTAATTAATACCATTATTACTATTAGGTATTATTTCTCCATGGGGTTCGCCTGGATAACTACCACTCTTGAGCATGAGTCAGTCGCCAAACGACTCCGTCGTGTTCCGGCTGGGGGCTTGAGAGCACTTCTTTCTTTATTTTTCTTCTCTTTCTTGGCCGGCAACGCATCAGTGATGCCTTTGGTGTTGCTGATGTCCATGGGTGACGATACCCACTTACCATAAGGTGGATCGTCAGCTCGTTAACCGGCTATGTCCATTAAGAAAAAGTTCAGATTCGCTGGATTCGAAATGGCGCCTATTAGGGGATGCCTATGAGAAGTTATGACTTTACGGAGATTAAACGTTCTATCAGAAAGACTATTAGATTAAACGTTCGAGAATAGCTGATAAATCAATAACTAACCAAATATTACCTGATAATAATGTGTTTTAGATGTTATTAATGGTTACGAACGAAGGACTTATAAAATAGGAAGGAATTATAAAATATTAATCTATTGTTTTGCAAGAGAAAGGTAATTGTTGGGAAAACTTGACAAATAATTCATAAGCTTTTCATTGTCTTTTCCGTCCTTTTGTCTTTTATGTGAAGGCATTATAGCTTAATGCTTTGTGCAATTGTTTCGGAATTTATTGAGTAATTTAGTCACCGTTTTAAATAATAATAATATTTAGTCATTTTTAAATATAAATAGTATTTATTGAAGCTTTTAATGACAATCATTTAATCATTAATTATTACAATATCAGATAATTTTATGTTGAAAGATTAAAGATAGAAGAAGCCAAGAATGTATCAAGCATAATTTGCATTATTCTTTATTCTTTATTCTATGTGGTCTATCCTCATCGGTTGAAGGTCTACCTACATATTATTGTAGGCCCTACACCTTGACTTTTTATTTACCCACTGTTTTTGTTAATATTTTCCATTTTAGAAAAGACGCTTCACAATCACTAAATGCTGTATTATCGCATAACCTTGCATTTGATAAGATACCTTTAACTCGAAGTGTATCAGTTTTAGGTTAGTCAGGCAGACAAGATACCAATAAGTATTAGTTATCTAGACGTATTTCACTAAGTAAATTCCCAACGCATACATCATCAAGGAATTTTCACTGTATTTAACAACTGTTAGACTGCTAGAGTGATTAATTCCTTCTTCAAGTTATGAAGAACGTCAACAGCAAATGGCGGCAAATATCCTTTTTATAACGTTTAGATATTAAACTGCTTTGTGTCGCTAGCTTTGTTCAAATGGGTCATGCATATAAATAAACGCATACGTAATAAATGTCATGTCTATCATCATGACAACGCGACAAGTAAGTACTAAAAGTTATCTTTAGGGGTGCAGTTACGCAGTACTTGCAGTCGCCTTCGATATTTCGAAACATAGAAAATAGACTTTATTGGAACGAAGTTCCTTATCGTGCGTTGTGAAAGGGGGCTAGACGGAAAATTACGACACTTTTTGATTCTTACGAATGACGACACTTTTTTTGAAGTGATTCAGAGAGTTTTACAGAGATGGCGCTGTACAACAAACAATACTTAAATCGAAAGGAACTTCGTTCCATCCGGGTGTCCCTTGACACCCCTCATGTTTTTTTATACCTGTTGGTTGGTTGTTCTAAAATGAGTTAGGATGTGAATAAAAACGGTTTATACAATTTTTTATCAACAACTCAATTGCATCACAATCCTATTTATAATCCTATCCTATTGAATCCTGGCAATCTAGCATTACTGTTATACTTTGATCTAGGCTTGAGTCTTAGATACTTCCAATGATATTAAACTATAGATACGTTATGGACGTTTTTTGTTACAAATCAACCAAAAAATCTGTTCCCACCGAGCTACAACACACACACACGTTTATCTTTTGATTCACTACATCAATCACTATAACATTGGTAAATTATGTAAAAGGGATGGCACTACTAAAACCATAATAGTGAAAAAGACAGCTAGACGGCCTCACTCAGAGGCAGCTATCAACTGTCTGAATTAAAATCGCTACACTTGTCTAAATTCGACTGACTTAATTACAGCGCCATCGCGCCATCTTGGCACATCTTGTATATAATATCATTGGATATTTTCCATGTTTTTCTTCTCTTTTCTTTATTGGGCGACTATGCATCGGCTATTAGGTTGATGTGTCCATGGGAGTCGGTTTCCATTATCATTTGTTACTCTGCTTATATGTTAATTAAAAAATATTGTTGCAACAAAAACTATTGTTTGTATCTTTGCTAAATATAAAGTTACTATACCTCGCAAATTAGGACGGACGTTTTTTTTTTTTCGAATGATAGGTTGCTGTTGGCAATCATACCTTACGTATACAGGTATCATTTAACATTAATATAACACAATCTGTAATAATATTATGTATGATATAATTACAGAAGGTTTTAGAATCGTGCGTGCCCCGCATACCTTATTCTTTTGCCGACTGTACTACTACTTCTATACGACTATGAACATAATGATATAATATGAGTAAGGGACTTAGGGTTAAGTTTAAAACAACGTGTGTATTCTGTTATAGGCAACCGTACCTACGTCATCACGATATTCAAGTATGGGTTCGCGGAGCGTTACAAAAGCGACGAATGGTTAGATGATGTAATTACAATGAAAATATTAATGTTAATTTGTAATTAACAATCGCATTAGTAAAGTTGTGGGTGCGGTCGATACCCGGATTCAATGCTAACGATGTACGACTTATTTCGTGTTTTGTATGTTGGTATGTACGGCGTATTTGGTATGTATGATGGTATATGATTTTAATTATTGTAGTGCATGTTTTCGTTTTTGAAGGGAGGGAGGTGCCACACATTAGGTACCTTCATCCTAGAATAACCGCGGATTGTTGCAAAGTAGACTAATAATAATATGTATGTAGGTACTAACTTAATAACAATGGATTTCCGCAAAGTAACACTTGATCCTATTAACTATATTCGTGTTTTGTATTCGACTTATTAATAAACAGGCAAAGGTAAGGTTTCCGCATAAATTTTCATTTTAATAGGCTATATGCAACTTCATCGATACCAAGCCAATGGATGGCTTGGATGAAGTTGGTTTTGGACAAAGGTGAATGCCACCGAAGTTATGACTCTGATTTCTTCCCGTAATCCAGATGGATCTTTAAGTAGTTTTTCTTCCAATAAACGTACTTAGTGCTTAGTGATAATTGTGTAAGTAGGTACGCAAATTTAAGTACTCCAAGAAATAAAAAATAAATAAAAAAACTATTGTATTGTATTGCATAACGATTGTTATGTTGGTTCTGTTGATAGTATGTAAGTAAGTATGTAGATACCTGCGTAAAGTTCAGTACCTACACAATAAATAAATAATTCATATGAAGTACAAAGGTTCCATTGATGCTAGAACTACCAGTCCTAATATATCACAATGATTTATTACATATTATAAAAAATCTGATAGTATCAAGATTCAGATCACGATGTATGAGCCGATGAAACAATGTTACGATCATTCATGACATGACTGTCATCACATAATATGACGGATATGGGGAGGCGCGTATAGACCAGCTATAGGTACTCAATCTGCGGCCCTCGGGCGGCTTGTGGCCCGCCGCGCCGCACCGCGCCGCGCGGTCTTTTCTCCATCTGGTGTTACTTTAAATTTTTTTTATTTATGAACTATTTTGTGTCGCGGACACCATTACTAATACGTGTTTTTTGCCCCTCAACGAACTAATATACTAACGTACAACTGGTGGCCCCTATGACAAAAAGGGTGATTACCATTAGTACACGATGCACAAATACGGCAAATAATCAAAACCTTAATTATAATACTTTTGAAATAAACTGCTGACAAACAAGCAGACGAACCCCCTGATTGTAACTGGCCATCGTCGCCCCTGGACATCAGTAACATCCAAGTTGGTTAAAAGGTCCTTGGTAACACCACTCGAAACTTGGAGCCAATTGAGCCAAATGACTTCCCTCAAATGTAACCTTTCGGCAGTGTGTAATCAATAATGTGAACAGGGAATGTTAGCTTGGGATCAAGGATGGATGGAGTCCTTTGAAATCCAAAAATATATTGATCCGTCAGCGATTAAAATGACATTAATGCTAAACATTTAACAGATTAATAATTAATTTAATATTAAATATGCTTAGGTACACACAAATATTTTCACTTTCAATCACATAGAAGTTCACTTCGACATTCTATTAAGTACGAGTAATTTCTAACATTTCTCTAATTAGAATAATAAAAAAATATTAAAAATGCAAGACCAAACAACCTTATTACCAACAATGTAGCATATCAAACCACCAGAGTTGTAAATCGTACCTAAATATAAATTATAAATAAAATAAAAAGACAAGACTTTATTTGTCTCATAAATAACATTGAACATGCGTGTAAAAAAGAAAGAAGGAAGCAAAACACATCGGTAATGAGATGTATGTGCATTACTTTATAAAACGGAAAAATAACACAAGTAATAAATAAGGTTTAAAAGCATTCCAGCGCTACTGGAAGTGAAATAAAGCCGCTACCAGTGCTGCCTTATTTGCGGAATGTAAACTAAGTTTGCACTTAAGTCGTGAGGCTCGTTAAGTCAACTTTGTCGCAAACACCGCGAAATATTACAATTTATAATACACTACAATAATACTTTGTTGTATACTAATTCGAACATAACAATATTTATACATCTAAAATATTTTATTCAAATTAGATGTGCAAGGAAACCAATGGTTCCAAAGGAAGGATAGGCTCTTCGGAACACTTCACTCAAATGTTCTTCATACAAACAAATATCTCTTTTCTCTCTCTCGAAAGAATATCTTTTCACTCCCGTACCAACTAAGTGAGATTAGCGTTTACGCATTGAATCATAATACATTAGGTACATATGAATAGAATTTTGATCATTAGTCCAATTGGTTCAATTCAAGTGCCAAAATTTAGTAAAATAAAAAATAAGATAGAAAGAATAAACAAAACAAATAACAATACATTTTGCCCATTATGGGGAATGAGCGAATATTTGCGTGCGCTTTTGCAAAGAGAGCGTCAAAACATTCTAAGTTATCTATGAACTCTTTACCATGCGTGTAGATACGAATCTTTACATGAAACGAAACCTTTAAAGCAAGCTCTTTCTACTCACAAGCATGCTGCTTTGCTAGAGCCGACGCTTCGGGCGTTTTTCTAGATAGTCCATACTTCTCGACCAATGTATGTTTTATAGAACATTGGACTTTATAGGACAGCTCTCACACATTGTACGCGTACACTGCGTATTTAAATAAGTCGGCGTAAGCTAAAAAACTTTCCTTTTCGGACCCGCTCACATAGTCCACGTGAGCTGTAAAGACCACTAGGGCCAACCGCAACTACTGATTCGAAAAATACAAATACTAAAAAACTTTATTTTAAATTGCTTTGGGTACCTAATTTAAAATAAATTACAAAGTTCTGGAACTTCTGGAGTATCTAACAAACATAAAAAAATATAACTCATTTGGGAACCACTAACCCCATTTTGAAGTCGGTTAAAACTGACTTCCAGCCAAAACCCATCTAAATACATGCACAAAATCATCAACTTAAATACCTGCGTTTAAAATAAAAATACAAATTAACGATTCAATCCTTAGTGCCCTTTAGTTATGTATCGAATTACCGTTTTTATTGTCGCAAAGTACCGGCTCGAAAAGAAAGAGCACTTGATTTCACATTCGCGCTGTAATCTTGATGCAGTTAATTCATTCATTCGTCACGTTACGTATTAAAATTGTTCGTAATAACACCTTTATGCCGTCAGGGTGTTTAATTATAAAGAAAAAGGCATCTGCTTTAAAATGCGAGTAATATTGCATTTTAAATTAGCTTGATACGTGATATTAGAAGCTATTAGGGATGTCAGATTCTCCTTATCTTTGGACTCAATCGAACCTCCACCGTGCATAAATCGTCCTGCTAATAGGAGAATCTAATTATAACAATTCAGTCTCGTGGGAGGCTGGGGTAGGAACCATCCATGTCAATCCTGAAAGTGTTCCCATTGTAGTTGTTTTTGGTTTCTACTGGGTTAGTTACAACGCTGTCTGTAAAATTAGCCTACTTTTCAACAGTTTCTGGCGTCATTATCATCACTCTTCCTTCTTAGCCCTATGTGGTAGCCTTTAGTATTAGTAGTTTACGAATATCCATGGACGGTGATGACCCTTTAGGCACTACCTTATCGCCTATCTATCAATATAATTTTAAATATTATGATATGTAATAATTATATCAAATGCCTGCCGCCAAATAAAGTGTAAATATTACTACATCTTAATAAATAATGATTTCACGTACCTAATTACGCACAGTACCTAATAATTATTATTTTAGTTCAAGTATGTAACATAACTACAGAAAGGCATGTTGAAGGTCAACTTATTTTGCAAGTAAGCATGTAAGTACAAGTACTAAAGTAAAACTTGTTTTTAAAATAAGGATATCATTGCCATGATTGCTGCGTGAAAATATGTCGTCGGAAGTGGTCGGTAGTCGGTAGGTTGGTAGGTCTAACATAATGATCTAATAAGTGACATGCAAGAACGATATTCGAAGGTGACACCGTGACACAGTCACGCAATGATGTTTAAATAAATATAGATACGTTATGCCCTTACAAACAAATCAACCGAAAAATCTGTTCCGATGTCCGCAAGGCACGCTTTATTGCTTTATCGCACGTCTTTATCGCTCTCGCGTCAAAACTACATCGCTATCTCTTTCTTCACCTGAATAAGAGTTCCCAATTGGGAACTTTTTGAGTCACACAACGCGCGCGCTTATGACATATCTGCCTCTTTTTAATATATAATATCATTGCAGTCACGTAACTAAGTAGTACAGTCGGCGTCAAAAATACATGATCAAAAGGAAGTGAGTCTCGAATGACACGGATCGAAATTGCGTACTTCGCAGTGTTAACGTTATAATCATTAATTTAAGCATTATAAACGGATCATCTCATATGTAACTCATGGTACTTAATGGAGTCAATGTATCGTAACTAAGGCTTTAATTTACTGCAATGCATAGACGTAAGTTTCATTATGAAATTTTAATTCTGTCTTTATAACGCATAACCACAGCATAACTCTTTCTCTTTGTGTCATGTGCCCACAGGTGGACATCATAAAGGCGTTCTTTAGCAATAGGATAATTTTTGTACCAAATAATAATTGTGTATTTATTGGTCTAATAATAATTGTGATCTACCCAGAGTCTAGACTAGGCTAGAGTGTACAATGATTCCATTTTAATTAGTGAGAAGTGTTATTAGAAAATACTTATGCAGTTTTCTATTGAATGTAGGTACTTCATTGATTTAGATTTTACTAAGAAAACCTACCTACAGCATTGAAGTAAGTATAATGTCATAGAACAGACATCTCGAACAAAATGTGTGTCCCGCCCGGGAGGTTCGATTTTCAAAATTGAGCCCCCGCTCTCCTTTCAAAATCGAACGAATCCATTGAAGATTGAAGCCACGTGGCGCCAATGAATTGGGACATATATGGTGTTCGCATGTGGTGTCGGTTCTATACGCTAGTAATAATACTTCAATGACCTACAGCATTAATTCTCCACTGTAAGACATGTCATAACGGTAACAGATGATTCATGATTCACGCAGCTCGTAGTGATCAAAGGGTATTTTTACACAGCCTTAAAAATATTTGTTATGTAGGACAGAGAGACCCAGCCTGTTTCGTTCAACGAACGAGTATGTGTGTTAATTTTTTAATGTCAATGGCCGACAAACGTCCAGACAAACCGGTAGATAACAAATGGTTCTTCAAAGGCATCACCAGTGTGATCACAATTGAGGAAACTTATCACTGGAAGTATCCAGTAATATCAGATCTAAGATTAAAATATTTATCTGATTATTCCAGCTATAGCGCCAAACCATTAGCCGTATTGGACGGCTTAGAATACTAAACCCCCAATCATAACGATGAGTGTCGTAAGAGGCGACTAAATCTGGCCCGCTGGTGGTAGGGCCCCTCGGAGGGATTATATTGATAATATTGGTTTTAATTGTTAGTTAATAGCATTATTTCTGTTATTTCTCAATCAGCAGCCAAACAACCCGTCGTGTTCCGGCTGGGAGCTTGAGAGACAGTTCTTTCTCTTCTTTCTTTCTCGGCCGGCAACGCATCAGTGATGCCTTTGATGTTGCTGATGTTCATGGGCGACGATAGCCACTTACCATATGGTGGATCGTCAGCTCGTTTGCCGGCTATTTCCATAAAAAAAGTGAATGCATCTATTCGACAATTTTTTTCGACTAATACTGCCGAGACTAATACTCCGTAGATGAAACAAGGGTAACTGACATAGTTCAAAGAATTAGCCGGCTGAAGTGGCAATGGGCTGGCCACATAGTGCGAAGGACTGATAACCGTTTGGGAAGAAAGGTCCTCGAATGGCGCCCACGTCTCGGAAAACGGAGTACAGGACGTCCCCCGACCAGGTGGACTGACGACCTGAAGAAGACAGCGGCCATCCGCTGGATTCAGAAGTCTCAGGACCGGTCAGAGTGGCGCAAGTTAGGGGAGGCCTATGTCCAGCAGTGGACCTCCAAGGGTTGATGGATGGATGGATGGATACTGCCGAGTAGAGTGTACGAATATGCCGAAACGAACAGGTGTGTAGCACGCCTAATACAACATAGTAATGTTGACGTTACGATAACAGTTACCGAATATAATTAACCCAAATACTAACCGATTACCAAGTTTGTAATGGTTTCAACCCATTAATGAACTTGCTGCAGGCGTGTCCTGTACATTGTTTACTTCACTTTTCACTTCTTTGTCACACTCGCACAGCCCTCCTTCGTCATTAAGTACTTTCATCGCATGCCTTCCGTAAATTAATCTCTTCGTTTAGGTAGAGGACCTATCTATAATCTAATCTTAAATTTTTTGTCAATATCGCCAACAAAGTGTGTTTATGAGAGACAGGAGTAGATACTTCGCACATACACTATATTTAGATAAATACCAGTAGTGTCAATACAACTCTAAGTACATTTTAAGTAAAGTGATAGATAAGTATGACATGTTATCAATTATCATACAAAAATAAATATTTGTTGCATTAACATTACATCTGGTAGTTCAGATCGATGCATAATTTGTTAAATTATATGTCCAGGGCGAAAGTGATATCAGACCATCGCGATCATTCGACAATATCGCGAGGCCATAATGACATGTCGATAACGTAAAGATAAAACTTCAGAACCTCCGACACTTCTGGAAAGTTTGAATGCGTATTTAGCTGAATATTTCGTAGTCACTGCAAATATTTTACCTCGAAAGTGACTCAGAATTTGTCGAATACACCTACGAATATCATGACATATCTCTACCACTCGTGATACGACGGAAATATTTATCATTCAAGTGCTACATAACCAAGAAAATATATTTAATCCTTGTCATGTCTAGATAACTTCAATTAAAAGAAAGTTAGTATGACGAAATGATAAATGAAAAGATATGATTGACACGGTTTTAATTTATGGATAATGCACATGCGGTGATACGTGGAAATCTTATGCAACTGCGTTTAAATATTTTCATACATATACTCGTAGGTATTAGGTTTTTGAAATTGCAGATTTGTATGAAAATTTTAAAATATAAAAATTTTGGTATTTATTTTATTTTAGCTATTAAAGTACTGGCTCAAATTATCGCCTTAGGTACTGTTTATCCCCTTACTGTAGAAGTCTGCCGGACGGAAGGCGATGAAGTCAACAAAAGTGTTTTGTACTGCCTCTCGGGTTAAATTAAAACCCTTTTTCCCACTTAAAAAATTATCTAAATTTTGAAAAAAGTAGAAATCTATTGGGGCAATGTCCGATGAATACGGTGGGTGACGGTGAGCTTTTAGCTGTATGAATGAAATAAGTTTTATTCGAAGTAGGTTTGTTACAAACACTTTTCGAAAGTCACTCAACGCCATCGCTTCAACAAATCCCTACCGTGAGTGGTCCCGGGAGAAGAAGCGGCAAGAAACTCCCGGGATTATTTTTTCCTACTCACAGTTTACTCACAGTCTTGTACCTCTGTGTAACTCTTGTACCTTTGCTATCGCAAAGGTAACAGGTTGTTGAATTGCGAGCTTCTCCATCATTGTTTGCAATTCTTGGCAATATAAATCTGACGTCATTGTTGTGCCATTCGGTAAGAAGCTATGATGTACAAGTCCGGCACTGGTCCACCAGACAGTCACCATCATCTTCCTGAGTAATCTTTTTTATTTAGTGCACTGATTAGGTGCTATACCCGGGTCCACCCACTGAGACGAACACTTAGGGTTGTCGTACAAGATCCACTTTTCATCGCAGGTAACAACCCGATTTAGAATTCCCTCGTTTCTATGCCGATTCAGTAGTGCTATGCATGCTTCGACGCGCAAGTCTCGCTGTTGGTCGCTTAGTTCGTGTGGCACCCATTTATCTAGCTTTTTTAACGTTCTGATTTGACGCAAGTACTTCCAATTAGGGCGTCGATATCGGACTTTCGAGATTTCGCAACTCCGGAATCTCGGACAATTTTTCAGTTCCGGAACTGAGTGTTTCAATATCGAAATTTCGATATTCATTATTACTATACAAAGTAGTGATTTCGAGTGTTCATTTATTTCGAACGTGTGTTCATTTATTTCCAATATCGGTTATAGGTACTTTGCAATATAACAATTATGTTTTTTTTTTTACTTAAAATAAGTTAATGCTTGACCATAATCCCACCTGATGGTAAGTGAAGTTATGGTCCAGGATGGTGAGCGCACTAACTTAATAAAAGCCTATTCACTCTTTTCTTGAAGTCATCCACGTCATAGGTAGGTGGGAACGCAGACGCAGGCAAGCTATTCCAATCCTTCGCGGTGCGCATAATGAATGACGATGCAAATCGCCTCGTCCGTACCGGCGGGATGTTTACCACGAAAGGGTGGATACCCGCCGTGCGTCGTGTCATTCGATGGAGGAACGGGGAAGGGGGAATAAATTCAAATAATTCCTGCGCACACTCTCCAAAATGAAAACCGAGAAACCTCTATAGAAAACCGAGAGGCTAGCCACTCTGCGCTTGTGCTCGAGACTTTGCAGATTGGTCTTAACCAGATCTGGGTCACCAATGAGCCTCTTCGCACGCTTCTCCATCGAATCCAAAGCAGAAAGGTGACATTTGGCTGCTCCTGCTCAAATGTGAGAACAGTACTCCACACATGGCCTAACCTGAGCTTTGTATAAGGTTAACAATTGCCTCGGTGTGAAGTACCGCCGCACCTTCGCAAGGACGCCAAGTTTTCTTGCACCAGCTTCAACTTTGGATTCGATGAACTGCCCAAAGTTGAGCTTGGAGGATATCTCAACTCCTAACAACTGAAGGCAGTCGGCAGTGTTACCCAAGGACACATTCTGAAAAGTAGGAGCCAAGGTGAGCGGACTCCTTTTGGCGGTGAAGAGACACGTCTGTGTTTTAGTGGCGTTGTATCTCACAAGATTGGCTTCGCCCCTCTCGGACACGGCCTGAAGTGTGAGATTCACACGTTCCACCATGGCTTCTCTTTCTGACTGAATTTCATGCCTGGTAGGTATCTCTCTACCACTGTGCTATCATCTGCGTACCCATACGCAAATGATAGCGGTGATGGTGTTAATTTGTGTTAATTGTTAGTATAGTTATGTTAATTATTCAAAGAATATAGAATTTAATATGTAGCTTCAAAACTGTTTTTATTATAAAGACAAAAAATAAATGTGATTTATTAAAAAAGGTTAACAAAGTTAGCTAATCATAATTATATGTTATCGTGATTAGCTAAAATTTTTCTAAGTTCAACTTAATTTTCAATAAATAATTAAAGTTCATAAAACATATGTACTTTCAAAATTTTTACTTCGGCCTCAAATTTTTTTAAAAAAAAACCAATATCGAAACCAGTTCCGGAATTCCGGAATCAGGGCTCAATATCGTAAACCAGTTTCGATATTGAAAATGTTCCGATATCACATGCCCTACTTCCAATGTTGCTTTGACACTAACTCCAAAGCCCGCAGCAAGCGGATCTGCTTCCACTTTCGCATAGTATAATATATATATTTATTTATTTTATTATTTATGTACACACAATAATATACAGGACAGGTACAATAGGGATATAATGTACAAAGGTACTGCTTATCTCTAATGAAATTTCTTCCAGCAGACCTGCGACTGGAGAGGTGACAGTACACACAGGTACAGGTATATATGTAGTATAGTATACTATGTTCATACTAAATTACACATACATAATTACTTACAAGAATATAATTATCTACTAACTATGTACTTATTTACAGATGAGTAACTGGTAAAGATTTCCACGCTTAAAAGCAGAACGTTATTCTTAAGATGTT
The DNA here is from genome assembly GCA_963932265.1 of Thymelicus lineola. Classification (NCBI taxonomy): domain Eukaryota; kingdom Metazoa; phylum Arthropoda; class Insecta; order Lepidoptera; family Hesperiidae; genus Thymelicus; species Thymelicus lineola. The sequence goes on along the minus strand of OZ010684.1, from coordinate 3,976,823 downwards.
GTACAAAAAGTTCGATGCTCTACCCGATTTTAAGGATTTTAATTACATTATTAATTTATTATATTACTGCTTTGTCATTATCTATAAATAAGCAAAGGTTAATAAACTCTGAGCGTAAATAAACGAATAAGAATTAAACCATAATGAGCGATTATAAAATAACCCGTGCAGTAGGAACATTAGTCATCCTTAGAGGCTAAGCCTGGCAACAACCGTATAAAATTAAAAAGGTCAACGGGCAGTACAAATTCGCTTAGACGCTGATCTTTCGTTTTTAATTGTTTTTTATTTTGTTTTCTGGCGAAGTTTATCACTTCATCAGCAAGTTACTGTCATGCCTAAATACAAAACGATGTCTTAACATATGGAGTACAGTTTTAACTTCTTGGCCTTCTTGCACATGGGATAATTTACTCTGTTTTAACTTCAATTTCAACAGCCCTTCAAGCAAAAAAATGTCCTAATGAAATATATCCGTACATTTGCTTGACAGAGTAATGTAAGATGGCGCCATATTTTTTATTATTATTTTTAAACCGAAATCGGGCATCGTTGCGCGGTAATGAGTAATGAGTCAAACAAAGAAACCACTAGAGGTAGTGACTAAAATAACACAACTCAATTTAGCGGCTCCTTGCTTTGCAAGTTGCACCGTCGACTATTTTTATTGAGTGGTTCCTTTTGATACTTAATACTTATATAACTAGGTATGTTAATTACGTATTGCTATCAGATTTGTTTATATTAATGGTATGATTGATACAAGGTCAAAACTCAAAACTTAATAGTGCAGTGTGTAGAATAGATATAATATATAAAATGTCAAAATTTGACATCATTTATTTAATTACATAAATATACATACATAGTGATTAAGTACTCTGTACTGACATACATATATAATTTAATGTTGACATTGTATAGTGGTTCCTTTTGGTTATAATTTGTATATTTTTTTTTAACTAAGTACTCTATCCAATTGGGGACACCTGTAAGGTTAGATGTAGTGTGATTTTAATAAATAAATAAATAAATAAATAAATATACTAAAGTGGACGATATCTATTCCATGTAGATACCTATGGTAGAAAATTCCCAATGTATTATTAAGTTTCTCATTCATTACACAAATTGTAATTTTCAATAAAGAATCGGAAAACAATACTGCGTGTTAGTTTAACGATCAGTTTCACGGTCAAACTGCGATTGGAAGGAACGAAATCGACTCTTTAAACTTATAAGTGTTAATTAGGTTCGGTAATCATGTATGCATTATTTAAGTAAGCGGTTCTTTCATATCTTTTAGTCTCACTCAATCGTAATGCTGTAGTAAGTTATAGTGACTGGGTATATTTCCTAAGTGGGTATTTGTTTAACTTTAATGAGAATATTTATTTAAATAGTACGTATTATACCTGTCTGTCTCATTGAAGTATAATGTCATAGAACAGACATCTCGAACAAAATGTGTCCCGCCCGGGAGGTTCGATTTCAAAATCGAACGAATCCATTGAAGATTGAAGCCACGTGGCGCCAATGCATTGGGACATACATGGTGTTCATGGTGTCGGTTCTATTCTATACGCTAGTAATAATACTTCAATGGTCTGTCTACTTACTCGGAATCTAACTAAGCTATACATATAAAAAATCTTAACTTATTAACTTTTCAAATCGGTTGAATATTAAAAGTTATTGATCAAATGGTGGCATCATCTAAAGGTTATTACCTAAACTAGTTGATAGATACGAACATATTATATGTATTTAACTTTTATTGCCTTTTCACAATTTATTACGATCTCTATGTAGGTTAGGAGTTTCTTGTGAACACTTGTAATGATTCTTAGGAGGGTCACTTGGCTTAATCCTTAAATATAGGCATATAGATAACTATAGATAAGTACTTATTAACTTGATACGGATAGATTGGTTCATAACGTTTTTTCTACGAGAGGATCAGAACCAAAGAGTTATGTAATTTAAATAATACAATCCCATTAGCGAATCAATCGCTCACACATTTCCTCGTAATTGAATGTGCATGGAGCGACAGGTAAGTAGGTTAGATTGATGGAAGAGTAAGTGGCCTACAAAATGGCCGACAGTTCTTGGCGCCCAAACGTCTCAGACGTTCAAGTGTACTATCGGATGATTCCCACTAGTTCTTCTCATAAGTCCTATCGTAGAACTATACTCAAAATTATCTAAGAACGCATTAATGATAGCTGCCATTTATTAATATGAACCAACCTTGTACGTACGTCTTTGAGCAAAATGGAATAATTATTTAATTGACATGAATAGTTGGATACTTACGAACAAAGGATTTTGCCAAAATTTGTTAAAAATCCCTATTCGTTTTGTATCGTATTCGTATTGACGTTATTTATAAATCATATTAAACGTTATAATCTAGTAAAAATCCTATCACATCGTAATTTATGCAAAATTGAATAAAAAAATAAGGCGTCGAATCAATGTTATATGAAGATGACAAAATCTACACTGACGTTAAGTGATGTGACGGCATGAAGCCACTTATAAAACCATAATAATCGATACGTTACTATAATCGAAACTTAAAATAAAAGTGAATTTATTTTATTTCTTTCTTTGTGTTTAACAATTAAACAATTTAATTTCTTCTCTTCTATAAGAACATGACCAAAAGTCTTTATTACGATAATCTCTAACCGCAGCCATTTGAATTGATTAAAATACGGTTAGAATATTCATTATTCAACCGAAACCTAAATTTCATACGCTGGATGCGGCGCGGACGAATTAACAGTGAGTTTTTTAGGAAAAAAATATTTTATTATAGTCGTAAATACATAATTATTGAGCGTATAGGTATGGTAAAGTAACTTAAGTAGCTCAATGGAGGCAGTATCATTCCAGTTACTTGTGGATATCTAAATGTTTCGGTTTTTAGAATTTACAATTTAATTATTGAATCGATTTGAAAGTCTTACAATTTTGAATCGATTTGTTACAAAAATTGGTTCTTTCGTGAATCGATTTTTTTGTACATCTCTAGTGTCACTGCGATGACAAACGACAAATATGCATTCTTAGTTCGTGGGGACTATAGTGGGAATTTTTCTACTTTTAACGATGGCTACTGGGATGAGCTGCGGGCCTAGAACTTTTATAAAACCAACCATTCGTGTTCGAGGCAATTCATTTCTCGGACTTTAATCGACGTATGATTGGCTAAAAAAGTGTCACGTGACCGCTTTCGTAACACGAATTTGACATTTACGCTGGAACTTGGCTGGAATAGTTCATAATAGACCGCCTGGTCAGAAATGTGCTCTGTAAGTCATATAAATTAGGAATAGTTTCCTGTTCCAGCAATCAATGTAACTCTGTCTCTTTTGTTTTTCCTCAAGCTCAACTAACTTCATTACTCAAAACTAAGCGAACTGAGCAGAGGTTATCAGATATATCGAAACTCAACATTATGATACGGGGTAATTAGACAACTCTATGGTATTCAACGTCCATCGATAGCAAACCAATGGAAGCGTCAAGCGACGCAAGAATGCAGAACGCACACGCCACCGTCGTCACGCAGGCCTTCTTAACCGTTATCCGACTGCATTCTACCTTGCAGTTGGCCAAACAAAAACAAACCCTACTGCAACGACATAAGTTTCATAACTCCGGCATATTTTTCTCTTTTTACGAGAACTTAATCATAAATGCCATACATGCAAAGCTCTGTACTGTTAACGATTGATAAAACTAACTTAATGTCTTCATTACCATTAGTTGCGAGTATTGGGACGTGCATGTTGTTAAATATGTTAACTATGTTTTACGGTGTTTGAAGTCAACTAAGTGGTTTAATGAAAAGCATATTATCATATTGAAAATTAATTAAACAGAATATAATAACATACTTAATTAAGTCTCAGTCGATTTTCCACATTCGTTTTGATATTGCTGCCGAAGAAATTTTTTTTGGCAGGATGACAAAATTGCATTTGACACTAAATCACTTAGGTAATTAATTATTATTACTCGTAGGCACTCCTAGGACTTTGGTAAAGCTAAAATTACAAAAATACTAACACGATAAATTTTTTGAATCGGGAGATTTTCGCTTTCATTCGAGCTACTTTTAGGATCATTGCAAAAATTGCAAATGAACCTAGTCTGACATTCCTACGGCATACATAATTATACCATGGAAACCATTATGACACACACCTACATTATGGAAACCAATATGACAGATTATCTACAAACCACATCCTACCACACGATTTTGGGATTTACTCGTAGTTACTCTAACCACTAGATTTCATTTATTCTTATTTAATTTTTTGGGTGTTGAACCTTGTAAATGGCTATGGAATATTTTAATTGTTGTAATTAAAAATATGCTATATTTTATTCATGCAGTTTCTTGAATCTTTATACTTCTTTTTCGCTAGGGAAGACAATACTTAGGAATGTTTATTAGGCAAGGTGTAAAATGTAAAAAAATATTGCACTTAGATATAATATCTAATCGTGTTAATTACGTTAAGTTCTTTCACAAATATCGGCTGTAATAAAAGTCCGCAATAAACGATACACTGTTGTAATTGTGTGATTTATAATATGGAACAATTGAAGAATAATGTCATAGAACAGACATCTCGAACAAAATGTGTGTCCCGTCCGGGAAGTTCGATTTTCAAAATTGAGTCCCGGTTCTCCTTTCAAAATCGAACGAATCCATTGAAGATTGAAGCCACGTGGCGCCAATGCATTGTGACATACATGGTGCTCGCGGTGTCGGTTCTATACGCTAGTAATAATACTTCTATGTATGGAACCTAAGTTAATTTTTAAGCAGGTACAAAAAGCTTTTATCATATTTAAATAACACCACAGATAACAATGAACAAAAATGTAATCCCATCGTTTTCAGCCAGCAAACCCTACGTTACTCATTGTACACTATAAAAGTTTAAAAATAAAACCAATAAAACATTTGAGCCGTTATAATAGGCTTGTTCACTGCTGAGTGCTGACTGCAGCTCGTCCGGTTTTGTAGCAAATAGTGTTTCCAGTTTCATGTAACACCTGTCTTATGTTTAATTCATACCATCTTATTTATCTGTTAAGCCAGAATATGTCTTCATTCGTCATTTTTATTGGTATAGTAACATTCTATGTATGTCCACCTGGTTCAAAATACCCAATCGAATATGGTTAACTGTTTCCGCTAATAGAATATTTTCTATCTGCATTATGTGAACAGGTGAAGATTTTTTTTTTCATCTCATAGGAGAGAAGAATAACGCAGGCCGCAGCGGTGGAGAAGGCTTCTATTAGACCAAGAACATAGCTTATAATGGTCTAACTAAGCATTGTGCTATTTTTTGGAATAAAAAATAATCGTGTAGAATGTTATAATTATACAATGATGTTTAAATAAATTCTCTTTTTAATATATAATATCATTGTAATATATTAAAGTATTTACTGCAAAAGCTGAATATAACATTACATAGCAACTTGAGAATGCTTTTGTATCATATTATAATAATGTAATTATTAGTTATTACTAATTATCATATAAAAACTTATTTCTGATATTCCATTTTACCAATATACAAATCTCACACACACACAAACACGCACACACACACGCACGCACGCACGCACGCACGCACGCACGCACACTTAGATAGGTACATAACACAATATTTACAGCTTCACCAAACAAAACCGTACACAACCTTCACAAAAAGTTTTTCATTTTAAATGACATTGTACTTTATGTTTGTCATAAGAGAAATAAAGATTATTTAAACCGGAATGTAAAATTTGGAACGAAAAAACGGCTTACGTGCTTATTCAATAATCAATGACATTATATACAAGACATGCCAACACGGCGCTAGAAGTACGCCAGTCGAATGTGCATAAGTATAGCGATTTCAATTCATACAGTTGATAGCTGCCGTGAGTGAGGCCGTCTTTGGGCCGTCTATAGTTTCACCAAAATGCCGAGTTGTTTTGAGATTTCGAAAAAATCATATCTCCAAATTGCATAAAAATTATGGATTACGTATTAAACGTTATGTTAAATATTGGTACTAATTTCGAATATTTCTTTTAACTTTTACTGACTGTTCCGTACTGAATTTGTTGGTGTGCTAAGTGTGCAAATGTGTGCCATTTGGTCATAGATCTCGTGACGCGCTGTGACGCGAGCGACCTCAAGCGACAAACACTAGCTGTCTTTTTCACTATTATTATGGTTTTAGTAGTGCCATCCCTTTTACATAATTTATCAATGTGTGATCGGTTTAATGAAACAAAAGATAAACGTGTGTGTGTTGAAGCTCGATCGGAACAGATTTTTTGGTTGATTTATAAGGGCATAACGTATCTTTAGTTATAATATCATTGTCAATAATAAAATCGTCTAACGACCATTTGGTAAGCCGTAATCGGAACGAATCTTGCGTAATTACAAATGAAATGTTATTGCATGTAATATTTGTGTAATATGTTTAAAGAGAAGCTTTTTCCTGCTCGATATTTTTCTCTCAGTACCCAATGGCCTAGCGAATTCCCGGCCTCATTAGATAACGCTTGAACCCGAGACCCCGGCATTAAGCAATTTAAGTCATTAATGCGAGCAATCACTGTGCTATCGAATGTAAGTGCACTTTGTAATAAGTATATAACCTCATTTCTAAGATGAGTCTAATATGACTGTATCAAAGGTTTGTATTTATCGATTATTTAGTCCTTATTATTGCTTAAACAATATAGGGCACGTACATTACAGGCACATTACAAAGGGTTTTAGAATCATGACCTGCATACCTAATTCTTTTGCCGACTGTACATATTTTAAATTATCTTCTTCTACGTAGGGTTCTTTCCACCAAGTCCACACTGGAGCAGCGTGGAGGAGTATGCTCTAGGCCTTCTCAATAGATAAAATTTCAAGGATAGTTCCAGTAAACCTCCCTTTTTCGTGAAGTGCAGTGATGTATATATTATGATGTATATATTAGTATATATTATCTTTTGTAATGAAATTACAATAACAACTACACCTCACCAACACTTCTGTAGGTGAAAACAAATATAACTCTATATAATATCTATACTTAATAATATAAAGAGGAAAGATGTGATTGTTTGTTTGCATTGAATAGGCTCCGAAACAACCGAACCGATTTGAAAAATTCTTTCACTGTTGGGAAGCTACACTATCCCCGGGTGACATAGGCTATATGGGCTATATTATATTTTTTTACTATTTTGCCCGAAGCGAAGCGAGGGCGATTTCCTAATATATGTATAATATAGATACAATACAGATCTATCTGAAGTTGTTTATCCATGTGTTGGATACATGGTTACTATTTCATTTCTGCAACCAGTCCAAACTGTATAAGCAGTCCTAATCTCAATTTTAAACTTTCTTTGAATTCCATACCAATAAAAAACGAAAACCTCTTTGGCTTTTGAAGGAGCACATGTAAGTGTTAACCCGTCCATAAATTGTTCTAATTTTAGATTATTTTTTACGTTACACAGGATCCACTCGGTTTGTTTGCTGACAAAAATATCGATCTGGTAATCTTTCCTCGTTAATGATTGGGTAACATAAAATTTAATTAGTTTGTTTTCAATGCGCATAATGATAAACACCCACTATAAATACCACCATATTTCCTTCCTCTATGTTTCTCTTCGAATTGACACAGATAATTTGTTATATTTAATTCAAAGCGATGCAACATTAGATTTATGCTTTCCTATTTCCTTTATCATAATGATTCATGTGAGGTTTGATACGGCATTTTATATTTGTTTTATCCACAGATTTATGTTTTATCATCTGTGTCAATAAATAAATTCTTCCTTTATTGTAAGTAGTAGATACATATAATGTTTAAGTATAAAATTTTTGTTGCATCATCTTAATTTTTGCCCCACGTTTTTATTCATCTATACACGTCAATGATCTAAAATAAACAGATTACTCGAGACTTAACAACTAGAAAATAATTCTGCAAATAGATACAAGATTTGCAGCATTAAATAAACACAATAAATATCTGAACACAATAAAAACGTTAACATCGAACATCGAGTATAATTCTAACAGGAGAATTATGTGAAATTAAACCATAAATAAGTTGAATCCTAAAAAAATTTTTTTTTTTAAATGCTTTTATTTTTTCAATAATGTTTAGTTTATAAAATTAGCTACAAGTTGTGAAAATTTCAAGTCTCTACGTAAAATAGAACATAGAGAATTATGCGTCTAAAGTCTGAAAATCGTTTTTTTTAATTTAACAACAAATAAACAATGAAAATTAGTTTAAAATATGATTTTCGTGTATTGTCATCGGAAATACACATGTCTGCCAAATTTCATCAATTTTCATTAAAGGGAAGTCATTCAAATTAACGTTACAAGATTTGATCCTCCGAAGTGAAACTAAATAAAAGCGTTTAATAAATGATGGCAATCCACAGAGCAATAACTTGGGAGTCACGATTCGATCTCATCGCTTGGAACCACGTGTTTCAAAACTGGTTTGTCCTCAAATCTCCGGGTCCGCCTGCCCTTCCAGCTGCGATTAGGGTTCGAAGTATCGGCCTCTGGTATCGATACCGAGTACTCGTGTGGTATCGACGGGTAAGGTATCGATACCAAAAAAGTATCGGTCCTGAAGTATCGATACTACTCAGTATCGAGTATCGAGTACTCGCGAGGATCACAGTCATATCAGAGCTAAAAAAAAAAAAAGGTCGTCGACATGTCCCCATGACACTTTCTGTTTAGTCCGAGCGCTAAAACGGCCACAGTTGATCTTTTTCCATATGAAAATACTGAAAAGTACTCAGTATTTTAAAAGTACTGGATACCGACGTTTTACATGAGTACTTGCGAGTAATTACCAGGTACGAGTATCGAGTACTCAGTATCGAGTATCGCGATCAAAAGTATCGATACCTACTCAGTATCGAAAGTATCGTTCGAACCCTAGCTGCGATGTTTGGCGTGCGGTGTGGTTAGATGGTTATATTACGAAATATAGACTGTAACTTACTTGGTAAGAACCCATCGAATAACAAGATTCGGCACAAGATTTTTTGGCAGAACGCTGAAATCTCTTTTCTCAACTGATAAAAAAATGAAAATTTAAATTCAGTGAATATTGCGGTGTCTGTTTAGGGGGGATTTTAAACATATAAAATATTATTATTTATCTATTGCTTGAAAAAGATCAACGGCTGCGCTGTAAACACTGTAAACTGTGGCTTTATACGTTTACTCACTGGTTTTATTTTATCTAGTAGGTGTAACTCTGCGTGGGTCCCAAAAATAAGAGTTATACCTAGGTACCTTTTTTTATTGGAAATCAAAATAAATTGTAATCGGTATTAAAAAACAAAATTAGCTATTTTTTTAAGTCTTATCTGTCTGTCAGTCTTGACAGGTCCACACGATGAAAACGATTAGTAGGTACTTGTCACTTGATAAATTACATTTTATAATATGGCCATTTGTAATTTACAATCTCAGAATTTCTTTAATCTGAGTTTACAATATACATACTTTACCGGTTTTGAAATAGATAACAGAGATATTTTTCGCTTTCAACGAATGCTGTTAAATACTAATGAGACATGTCTGTGGAAATTACCTATATGAAAAATCTATTTCAGATTTCACAAATCGATTAATTACCTTTATCATACGTTAATAAGACAAGTTTTGAAGTTTAAGGGCATTCTGTTTTTTGACTTCATTTTCCAAAATAGGTACACGTGTTACGTTATGGGCTAAGTCTAGACTAAGTCCATAAGTTTAGAAAGTAACCAGATTTTTACATTTATTAAAATCAGCAGTTACGAATAAAATTACATACCTATCTACCAGTTTTTTTTTTCTTTTTCTTTTAATTAAATTCTGTGCTCAGATCTCCAAAGGCACGTTGTTTCCACGCATACCTCACTTCAGTAACAATTTATTGTTCTGATTATAATGTTAAGATAACGGTTGAACCAGCTCGGTGGTATAACAATACGGCCATACGGCGTAGCTAGCCCGCATGATTTTTATTATGCAATGCAATAGAATAGAACACTAGATTGATTGGAATATTTCGTCTGTGAGAAATATGGAATCAGTATTTGAATCTGTTGAATTAACAACTGCTTATATTATATACATATTACATTATGTATGATAAAAATAATCAAAATTGTGTTTACCAAATACGGCCATGCGTATCGAAACGTCGAATATTCGATGATAGCGAAAAAAATACTGTCTTTTCGATTACGACTATAAAGTATGTTTAGGCAATATTAAATAGCTTGGCGAAACGAATTGAACTTTCTCTGATTTAAAATTCGCGAAATAATTACATGCGTTTATCTGCTAAGTGTGAAAGTTAGCAGTAGAAAATAGAAATGTATAGCGCCATAACAAACAGACCTAAACAGATAACATTTCCAGGCTTGGAACAAGAATATCTTTTCGTCTAAAAATCAGGTTCAAGATTTAGGGTAAAACAAAAGGAATATTTAAATGCACTAACTAAACTACCCTATGCGGGCATACAGTTTTGTATTACACATTTCTATTTATTTCTACATTTAAATTATGCAACTGGCAACAACATACGAGAGGGTAAGTACTTACGATAGTCGTATTGTAGTCTGTAGGCTATAGATAATATTAGATATCGCTTGTTGACAGCTGTTGGCTATCCGTTACATCAATTCACGTATTTTCAAAGTGGAAATGTACCTAAATTAAAATTTAAAACCTTTAAATATTTGATTTCATTAACTAGGTAAGGAGATAAGTACGTTTCTAAGAGAAACGAATTCACTGATACGTCTGAGCTGAGAGTTTATTACAAAATGGCGCAAGGTAAGGAATGAGAATAAAAGTCCGCGAAATTAAATTCCTTACAAGAATTCCTAACTTGCTATTTAATACTTTAATCGAGTATGTACTATGTATATTATAAAAATTTTAGGATTTGTACTTAAAAACAAATTTTATTATAGTTTTATTGTACAATGTTGAATTATATATTATAATTATATTTATAGCCCATGAATAGAGCTACGGAGCTTGGCAAACTCCTCAGACAGGTTTCCATAAGAATGTCCTTCACTAAAACAATTTTATTAGTTTCTAATAGGAACGTAAATAAGGATTGTACGCAAAAGGACAGATTCGCAACTTTTAAAATTAGAAGTGATCATAGGATTCGAATACAGACGCCCCCGCGTGGTAGTTAGATTATCACATCACTGATAAACAATAAAAATATTGCATGCTATTACGAGCTTATTAGAACACAAAAAGAATGGAGCCGTGTCGATTTCTTTTTCTGGTAATTAAGAACTTGTGTTTCTTGTGATTGCCGGTCATTTGCTGTGAATGATTATGTAATTATGCCGCTAAATGTAGGTCACTGTGTTTATGTGCATTTAAACATTATTTCGGTAAATAGCTGAACCTTCAGAATATTAGGTAACTGTTCTGGTGTAAGCAGTGTTAGATGTAGGCTGCAAATCAGATTCGAATCCCGCTAACACCTAAGTATGTACTATGTAGTTATTTGAACGTAAATGAGTTTTTTCAGTTTAATAACATTGTGGAAATTCGTGAAAACCCCGGATTTAAAGAGTAATGGGAATGGATAATATTTAATAATGAAGAAGAAATAATACATAATTATGTGAAGTAATCTCGTCCTCATATTTTGTACTATGTAGTACGTGCTCTGTGCTACTTGCCGTCACAATGTTTAAAGATAAGCGCGTTCTTCATTCTCTGTGGTACGTCCCTAGCTCCATCTGTCCACCACTGGCAATGTCATTGTGCTTTTTTGTGCAAAACGTGCTGTCACGAAATTTTATTTTCATTTTATTTTCGAATTTTATAATCGAAATAAAGGATCGAGGATAAGCGTCACTTGGTAAGTTAGTCCGATCTATTTAATTATACGTGTATCCTTATGACACACGATGAGTAAACAGAAGTGAGTGTGTTGATCTTCTCGTCATACCTAATTAAGTAAAATTTCAGGCAGGTAAAGGACTGACTACAGAAGAGTCATTTGGGTTAAAACTGACAATGTTGAAAAACATGCTTCAAAATTCAAAAGCAGAAATCATCACAACGAATGCAAACTTTCAGATGATAGACAAAGGCACAAAAAATTAAAAAGTTAAGTACCTAATGTTTTGATTTTATTTTTATGAAACTCATTATTTTGATTATACCTACCTAGGTAAAGTAAGATGGAAGTTACTTTTATCTTAATTAATCATCTTCTCTTATCTCCATTTTAATTGGAAGTCTCTTTTCGTTCGACGACTCGGCTTGTAATTTAGTGCTCTTTGTACAGTTGAAAAACTTATAACAAGCATGACGATTTAAAACAACGAATAGTGCTAGTAAAAAACAACAACGGATAAATTTTTATTTTTATCTTTTATCAACCTGTTTGAATGCCACCCAGTATAAAGTTTTAACTTCGATACAAATCAAACAAGTTACAACACAGATTTGTTTTGATGATCATATTAGTCAGACTTTACATTAGTCATGCAGTCAGTACATTTGTAATCAGAATATTAAGAATCGTCTGGTAACGACGTTGGTACGTTGCAATTAACATTCCTCATTCCTTGTCAGTACCGAACTTTGGGATCTAGTTTACTTTTATTAGGGTTCCGTGAAGAAAGGAACTCTACTTAACCTAAGATTTGAACCGTAATTTATAGGTTCTTTTGAAATTTCCAGCAGTGATAGCCTAGTGGTTAGAACGTTGGTCTCCCGAACGCGGGGGCCCGGGTTCAAATCCTGGCACGCACCTCTAATTTTCAAATATTATGTGCGTATTACAAGTTAATTATCACTTGCTTCGGTGAAGGAAAACATCGTGAGGAAACCTGCACACCTGAGAGTTCTCCATAATGTTCTCAAAGGTGTGTGAAGTCTACCAATCCGCACTTGGCCAGCGTGGTAGACTATGGCCTGTACCCCTCACATTGTGAGAGGAGACCCCGAGCCCAGCAGTGGGACAATTATGGGTTGTTGCTTTGCTTTTTTTTGCTTTTTGAAATTTCAACACAATTACAATAGCATATAAAATAATATGGAGGGGTTCCTAACCCCTTATTATTATTTTTAGTCTTTCATAAATAAGCAAAACAGGAAATTTGATAATAATGACAATTCTTAAGGAAAACACCGTAATGTAACTCGTTATGGCAGCAAAGGCGCAGCCGGTAATATTAACGTTAACGCTAATAATTTATAGCATAAAGCAAAATATTAGAAGTTTGCATATCATATAATAAAACTAGATGGCACTGTACAAGATTTTTTGAAAATGACTTTGTATGACTATACAGTCGTACAGTCACATGCAAAGAAAAGTAACCTATCTGTCTATTAAAAATGTTTAAACAGATGGGTTACTTTTCTCTGCAGGTGACCGTACCTACAATACGGATATAATACAAGACTTACTATACGGAACTCTCGGTACACACCTCCGAACCACACCTGACCGTTTTTTTGTCGAACTTCGTCAGTTGTTTCGAATCAAACGCACCGTTCATAATGGACGCTGACGGAGTCTACAAAAAACCAGATAGGCAGATCCCGAAGGCACCGGGCACCTTTTCTAAAAGGTAATCGCTCGGAGGCTTACTTTTTTATTTTTCGTAGAACGCAGAGGCACAAAGAGTTGACGCAGCTGCCAAGATACAGCTGGCCGATTAAAAATTGGAATGAACATAACTATCGCATTCAAAGACTAAAATGTCGCCTGAATCGCTCGTATCTCTCAAAACTTGATTGGATAAAATAAGTAATAATAATTTGATTTCTTGATAAGTTAATATTACATGATCACGTGTTTTTTATCTTGACCAACATTGAATTGATTGATGATTTGCATTTTAGAAGCAACTATCGCGATGTGTGAATTTTGGTACTGATTTTTATTCATTATAAATAGTTACTTAATCTTTACTTACTAATCATAAATTATACCTAATTTCAATGATATTATATATTAAAAACATTGCCTAATTTACTCAATACTTTCATAAGTTTGGGATCTTTCTTTTGTGGTTCCGTATGTGTCAGGTAGAAATCGGGTAGCGCCTCTCCATTATATTCCCGGAGTTCGAAAAATAGAACTTAACATGATAGTATACTTATAATAATAGTAAAAAAACAGATGACATTTGTTTTTAATTTAGAAATTGATCATTTTTGTCTCTTGATAACAAAAATCTTCCCAGAATTTCTTGCTAGTAGCGATACTATCGAATGGTGTAAATAATACAGGGTGCGTGTTTTTTTTCAAAAATCAATTAAAAAAATATGGTTCGATTCCTGACCAGGAATATCGATTTTTACTTTGATTTCATCAAAATCGACCCCATAACTCCTTTGACCACTTTTCGCTGTTTGCTTAGAATTTGGCCTTCCACGCCCACTTAAAGGATTTACAAAACGTTCAAAATTTATATGGAAAAAAATGATTTCCGAAATGTTACTGATGGCTATTTCCATTGGGTTCACGGTAAACCACTAGTAACAAATAAATCCTATAAAAAAAAAGTGTTTTTGAAAAAAACTAATAAATTAAAGAACTGTACATTTACGATCACTCAATTTTAAATCAACTTCGAGCTTTGTTAATTAGTACGTGATTGGATTAATTGTACACGTAATGATGAGAGATTTGAATCTTGTCCGTTTATTAAACCGGTATTAACCGGATCGTTGCAACACAGTTTTCGGTTACCAGCGTTCAGTGGCATTACCTGATTTTCTGCTGTATGTTATTGAATTATATTGCTGTCTTTTTCTATAAACTATACTTACATAACATTTCACCTTTTTAAATGACTTCAAAAAAGGTGGAGGTTCTCAATTCGAATGTATTTTTTTTTGCTTGAACTATTTAAACATTTTACGAGATATTACTTCCAGTATATTGTGGTATTTGTGGTGTTATTGTGCTCGAACACCCATCACTCTCTGATGGTAAGTGACCATTAAGTCGAGTGATAAAATATATTTTTATTAAGAATTAGAATTAAGTAACAAACTACACGCGAATTAGAACCCAAATGAACAGCATGCGTCAATGAATACTGCGAGAGAGTTACACGGTTCATTCCTCTGAAGTGTCCAACGGAAGATCATTAAAACTGTCGCATTGACAATTTATTACGGAAACGTTTTATTATTACAACTACGTCAGACTCAGTTGCCAACGTAAAACAGATCTAGGAGGACGTGTCGTAAATACTAATGCGAGTAAACTTGAGTTTTGCGAAGAGTTTATTTCAAGAACATCGTCGCAATGTCACGTATCCGCCTTACAAAGAATAGCCATTTGAGGCAGAGTCGTGAATTGAAAGATTGTAATTCAATTGCTATATTCTTTTCATACATGCAGAGGAAGGATGAATCGCTGTGTTATTTGCATGCAAATGCAAACGAAAGCACATTGTCTTGGTGCATTCATATTGCCATGCAAACGTACTTAACTAAGTCCAAGTACTCCAAAGTAAGTAAAGGAAATAGTCAAAGTTACTGACGGTTATTATTTTGGTTTATGGAGCCATTGTACTGAAGAGAAAATCCTCTTCATAGTAGGTATACCGCAAAAAAAAAGCTTCCTGCCGATGTGTTGACATTGTCGCTTGTTTGTTTTACGCACAACAATATTTTCTTGTGCAACGTTCAACGAACTTTTACTGGTTTGTTATTTGTTGGTTCCCAATAAACAATAATATTTTACAAAGCGTGCACTTAATAGGACCCAGACGGTGTGAAATAATACTGAAATTTATAACAAATATCCAGATAACCTTCGATAAAATGTAACAGGGTCGGCCATTGCCGCCGATGTTCACGCATCACGCGGAAACGACCTTATGAATTTTGATGATACGTATTTATAATCTGAATAACTTACATTTCAGGTTAAGATAAGTCTCTTAACGAAGTCAAAGGGATCCTACGAATCCTACGAAACCAAATGAAAGGTAGAACATGAAATAAATAAACTGAAAACAAATTTAACACTTGAGTCCAGCTAGAAGAAACTCCAGCTATTCCAACTAAATGTCATAGCGTTTGGCGATGACTCGTTTAACGTATATAATATGGCGCCATTTTTATCTTTTAGAACTAACTACCTGTCTGCGGCTTTTAAATAGTTAAAAGGATGTTAAAAGGATTGGTCTAATACGGGTTCTGCCAGCGTTGCAACAAAGCAATCCTTTACTCGTGGTTGAAAGCAAAAACTACGAATGAATAGCCAGAAGACAATAAACGAGATTTTTTTGATGTAATTACAAAAGGTAATAATTGTGTATTATTTACAATTTGTAAACAGTACAGTACACAGAAACGTATGTGAAATTTGTGTGTGTGTGAAAATAAGAATAAAATATAACACCCGAAAATAATAAATAAGTATATACTAACGGCATCATCCTGTATATGCAGCATGTGAATCAATGTATTTATTTGGAAATACCCAGATTTTGCAAATCTTACCACTTGTTGCAAAATGTATCATTAGAATGTAGGTCCTAAATGTGTTTAGTTTATATTTACAATGCACAATGATATTATAAGTAAAAAAGAGGTAGATATGTCACTAGCGCGCCGAAGATGAAGATCGTAAGAGCGGGCAATTGACCTCTGTCTGCTCGTAGTCGCTCTGTCATTACAAGGCGTTTTGTTTATTAGGGAGTTTTGTTGGTGTCAGAAGTGCATGAGATTTAACATACAACGTTAAAATGCCTTCGTGTATTATTGTAGTGTGATTGGTGTAATGAAATTGTGTATAATACCTTACCACCTATAGGCTTCGGTGATGCTTCAAAACAGTCAACAGAACCTATTCTAAGACAGTTCATTTCAGTCAAACGTATCCGGTGAGACTAATTTGTATTCATACCTCAGATACTATACATTAATTGGTCTCGAAGACAGAAGATCCATATTAAATAGGTGCTTTGACCTGACTAGCAGTTACGCTTAGGAATGTTACTACCAATCATTTTTTCCCAGAAAAGTAAATATTAATCTATGATAGTATCTTGTTCGTGCCTGGAATTAATAATTGTCTTCCGAAGTTCCTATTGTAGAATGGCAAAGGCCAATCAGTAAACTTCATTATAGTTATAAAGTTTTACAATGTTTAAAATAAACGCTATACAATATATATTTAATTGTGTAAACGAATAATAAACACGGCGGAAAACTACAAAACCGTGTACTTCAGAATGCATTTTCATTGCTGATACGTTATCATGTTTACGTCGGACTTCTGAATAATATCTTGACGCTCAATGTCGAATGGCACCGTACAAAATTTATTGTCAACCCACATAATAATATTAAATATATAAAAAAATTTCAAGATGCATTTTTGTTTTTATACTGGGTGTCCCATATGTAGTGGATATGGCAAGATAGCTTGGGGGTTGAACTACCAGGTGTCAAAAAATTACCTTAGCACAAGTGTCGCCAAATGTCACAATGTAAGTAAAACTGTGAAGTAAAATAAATCTGGCAGGATAACCCTCAAGCTATCGTCCTTTAAAGTTGATCCACTACTTCTGGTCACCTTATACAGCGTTTGTTTATTTGCCTCCTATGATATAATAGGTCTTCAGCTATGAAATTGGAGGTTTTATAACCGACATTTTCAAATTTAATTATCTATGGATTGGCACATAATTCAAAATTCAAACAAATTTTATTCGAAAGCCGTGATAATTTAATTTCAAATTCAGTTTTTTGTATTTAGATAATGTTTTTTTTTGTGAAATTGTTGTGGTTTTTGGCGCCATAGAAAAAGTGAAAATTAGTACAGTTTTCGAATATGACTTCCTACGTGGAAATGCTGCATAGGGCCTAACATTGCTTGCATAAACAAGGTCCATTATTAGTTCAATCGTTTTGAATCTGGAAAGAGTTTCAGAACGACCTTCGGGATCTGGTATTGTCGACAACGACGAATTGAAAGCGATAGTGGAAGCGGATCCTACTCAATCTACGGCTGAGCTTGCTGCGGGGTTTGGAGTTAGTGTCAAAACAACATTGAAGCACTTACGTCAAATCGGAAAGATAAAAAAGCTAGATGAGTAGGTGCCACACGAATTAAGCGACCAAAGTGAGATTTGTGCGTTGAAGCAAGCATAGCACTACTGAAGCGGCATTGAAACGACGAAATTCCAAATCGAATTGTTACCTGCAATGAAAAGTGGATCTTGTACGACAACCGTAAGCGTTAGTCTCAATGGGTGGACCCGGGTATAGCACCTAATCAAGCTTACTTAAAAATTTTTACTTTTATTGTATTGCATTACTTTAAAGGTAGAGTAATTAAGCGTATGCGTGCTTTACCGACGAAATATAAAAAAAAAAAAACTATGGGCGGTCTGAGGTACTAATTAAAACAAGCGTGATACTCGTGATACATTTTAAACATTATATAATTACACGTTAGCGTCTCCGAGATAAATGGAAATGAGAAAGCAACGAAAGAATTTAAAATAAGAAAACGACGGGAGTTATTGTCACGTATCTATATATTAAACAAGTTTCTTTTGTAGATAACACTAGATATGTGTCTGGATGGTGTCATTGACTTCTTCATGAGATATCCGTAGCTTATGCATTAAGTTCTAGTATGTATTAAACTTAACTGTATTTTTAAGTTTAAAACATGTACAATAATGTGTAAACACGGCAATAAATCAATGTTTATTAGATTGTTGCATTTGTAGCATTACATCAAGTTTTGAGAGATTTAGTGCCCAAAACAATGTTGTATCCACATGAGAATCGGTCGCTAATGAGTTTTAAACACCTGTGTGTTTCTGTGGGTGCAATCGGTAGTTGTATGGGTGTCTGATCCTGGCAAAATTTCTTGAGAGGCTTGAGAGCTTCCTTATTTCCGTCACTCCTCTAAATTCCTATCCAATCCATTACGTTGGAGTACCAACACTCTGGACCTCCTCAAGGTAGGCTCTTGCATGGCTGATAACGCTTTATAGCAAAACCTAATAATATTACAACTAAGCAATTTACTAAAAATAATTACTAACCTAATATCAATACGGCGCCCACAGATAAATATGTCGAAGTGATTACTAATGATTTTTATCGTAGCAACAATTAGTAATCTGCAAATAAATTATTATCGCGTTGAATCAGGGACATTTGTGATAAATTGTTTCTTTATCGCGGATAACACCCTTTTTGTTTTGTTCAACTGTTTATTTTAGGTGGAAAAAAAAAAAAGAATTTTCACATTGCATACCTACTACCTAGGTATCTTTGTACTAGAATTTTATTCTGCGATGAATAGCATAGCCAACTAAACAGTAACCAAACTGACCAAATGAACAGACAAGAGGCGATGGTCATCACCAATAATAAAAAAACGCATCCTCGACGCATCGAGGCCAAGAGGGATGCAAAATTCTGAATATCCAATAGGATTTCTTCTCTATCTACGAATCGTAACAATACCGTAATATAAACAGCAATGATGGCAAAGCGAGGGCTCAGTATCTAATTTAAATATAAATTACTTTTGTTACCTAACGCCTTATTGTACATCATAAAAGAACAATAACAATAGCAACTTAGATACACAATATAGAACCCGACCTTATAGAATAGCGTCTTCTTTCAGACAGCCTTAACGCTAATGGAGTAAGACATAACATCTATGAAGATGTTAACTGTATGATAGTAAATAGGAATCCAGTGCGGAAATAAGTTATTGATACCATCAAGATACTCAAAAAATGCAAATATGTACACCAATATTTAGGTTAAAAGTGATTTAATGTTTTAAGTGATCTTACCATTGAATGTGTCGTAAGCAGTAGGTTGATATTCTTCTCTAAACGTGTCCTGTGCATATGCTGCTATTAAAGAACTTTTCCCCACTGCCCCATCACCAACCAACACACACTTTATCTTCTCTTTTTTCCCACCTTTCACTTTCCGCCTGTCTTTTATTTGGAACATTCGATTTAAAGTCCTCCGGCTCTTTTTGTCACGGACTGTCCAATCGTTCACTTTATCACAGCAATTTAAGTCCTCTGACACATCGTCTCGTATCACAGTGTGGCCATTCTCCTCGGCGACTTCGGAATAATCGTAGTCGTCATCGTTCCGCCGCGATATAGGAAACTGGCTGGGACTATGCACTCCGAACACAAAGGGACCGTCTTTATCTGGAAGACGATTTGCTACCCCATTCGCTGGTGTCGGTGGTTTAGCATACTGGACGCTAGGCGCTCGGTACTGACTCGACAAGTACTCGGCAGAAGCATGAGGATCGAATCTGAAAACCAGCTCTGCTTCCCTTCGATCCAAATTCAACTCCGGAGGAGTAACTTTATCATGAAAGTATCCTATCTTTTCGCGTGCCCGAGTTTCTTGGAGTCTTCTTTCGAGTTCGACATTCGAGGGTTTCCAATAGTCAGCACGATATTCGTAGGAGCAATCCGTCGGTAAATTTCTGGGAGCGGGCAGAGGACGTTGCGAACTTAAATCTCGAGGCGGCGCCCGTGGTGGGACTACTACAGGCTTTTGCGGTTCCGCAAGCAACGGCCGACGCGCTGACAGGTTTGCGTTCCTGTTGAACATGATCCCTTCCAGACTAGGAGACATTTGTTCTGTCACAAGAAGCAGCCGCACGGAAGGTTATTGAAGCGTGCTTTCGCGCACATAACTCTGCAGCGCAATTTGATCACTCGCGTGAAAGTCTCGGTGTTTACGTCGCGGCGGAGCGACGTGCAGTCGCTACAAAACACGGATCGCAACTAGCAAACTGAAGCAACCAACCGACATACTCGGCTTGGCGGAACGAGTCGAGCGAGGGAACGTGAACGCGGTCGGTTCGAGCCGATGTCGGCGCTCCCCTCGTCTAGAGAAATGACCTGTTGCTTCTGTTACCTGTTCAGGTACCGAAGCGGTCGTTCGCGATACGAATGCAGCTGCTGCCAACGAACAAAGCGAGTCATATGGCGAGGCAGCCGCTTGACAAGCCGATAGTCCGTCCATTCAACGAAGCTTTGGTAAACGATGAATGAACCGCGACGTGTTTTGTTTACCTATGACCACGAGTCACGACGGAATACAACAATGAGTATGTAGGTGTTCGTGTCTGTCTCTTAATCGAGTAGACTTAAATTATATCTTTTTGCTGTGTTCTGTAGCGTAATAAAGAACACGCATCACAAGCACAACACAAAACACAATAGGTATTGCACAAACTAGATCTGTTGAAGGTTTAAAAATCTAGGAATATGTAGGTAGGTATAGTATTTTTTTATGTCATGTTAAATATTACTAAGTAAGACGTTCCTTCGGTGACGGTAGACATTGTGAACCCCACGCTGACGTACTTGACTTTGAGAATTCTCCATAGTGTGTGAGGTCCATCATTTGACAAGACCCTAATAATAACTAGGGTTCAAAGTTCAAAGACACCTGGGGGGTATTTTAAATGCGAGACTACACCAAAAAATGCGCGTACAAACGTACAGAAACGAGAGAAAGTTTTATTTAAACTCCAATTTGTAATAAACTAATAACATAACGTAACGCGGATCCCCCACTTCTTCACTGGTCGGCAACCAATCGGCAACGCATCGAATGAAGTTATTCGAAATTCGAATTGAAATAATTGAATCCTTAATTTGACGGACCACTTTGACAACTCAAATGCACAAATATTGCCAGGACATAGGCATTGCTGTTCTTATCGATATTTTGCTGACTTTTAAAATCAAATTAACTCTATCATATTGCATTTTTGTTAGTAAAAATATGACTGATATTTGTTTCAATTAAATACAACTTATATTAACAATACTCTAGTGTTGCTTTCTATTACAGAAAATTTGTATTATGAAGGGGATATTTGTATATCGATATTTCAGTGTCGACGTTTGATTCACCGAGAAAGGTAGCGGTGAAAAAATCGTTTGTTTAGGCAAGCAATGGAAAACTTTTAGTTACGTTGTTAAATAGTGTTCGAATTATGTGTTTGTACTTCTTACCTAATTAAAATACCTTCTATTTGATAATTCGATGCCAGCTAAAATCAATAAAGATAAGTTGTATTTTATTACAACAAAATTCATTCACATTTTTATTGTTAAAATTCAATAATATACAGTTAATTTGATTTTAAAAGTCACGCAAAATATCGATAAGATCAAACCAGCAAAGCGTATGTCTTGGCAACATTTGTGCATTTGAGTTGTCAAAGTAGTCACTTCCGTCGAATTATGGATTCGACCATGGATAATGTATTACTCAACTGGATACATAACTTCGTAGAAGTACTTGAAGACGGATGACGTCACAATGGAATGACTATTCAACCAATCACAGGCTGAATAAAATTGAGGTTATTCTTCATAATTGTAGGGTGTCCACACTTATTTCGAAAAATTATGTCCTATTTTGATATAGTTTTTCAAAATGTTTTCTAATAATTTATCATCATTAATTCGTCTAAATTATCTTTATGTCATGAAGTAAATTCAACGACTAAATAAAAAAAGTTTTTCAATGATTAAATAAAAAAAGTATTTGTTTTAATCATTGATCCAATTAGAGTAAAACATCTATGGATTCGAATATAGTAAATAAAATTAAAGTTGAATATAAACGAAGTTCCTTATCGCGCGTTGTGAAAGAAGGCTAGACGGAAAAAATTCTTACGAAAAGTTGTCACGACACTTTTTGAAGTGATTCAGTAATATGAAACTAGATGGCGCTGTACAACTTTCAAGTTGTACAAAGTTGTACAGCGCCATCTAGTTTCATATTGCTGAATCACACTGCTGAGCGCGTAAAACAATACTTAAATCGAAAGGAACTTCGATCCATCCGGGTGTCCCTTGACACCTTTTAATTTTTTTTTTGTTTAAGGTGATAATGAAATGAAACAATATTATGCATTTTGGTTCATTTCTTTTGTTTGAAGTTTGAGGTACACCGCACTTATACAAAATTTTGGACACAATCGAATTATAATTATATCCTGGGAGCTGGGACTATACATGGACTCCATAGAAAAATAAAATATGGATCCAATGTCACGTGATCAGACTTCAGATACCTCTTCGAAGCTTGGTGTCCAACCAAGTTGTATTAGTATAGTAATCTGTGAGTTGTATTTAAAAAGTTCTTGGCTAAGAAGCACGTGTGTGTCAATGTCAAATTGACACTGTCAAACGTGTGTAAAATAAAATGTCCAAAATAAAACAGTGCGGCATGGTGAATTTGTTGAATGGTTAATTCATAATTTTAAGTTTGATTTAGTTCGAATAAAATATCTTGTATACGTTATTTAATATCCTACGTTAATTCCCATCCCATTGAAGAAATTTATACATCGAAATGGCCAAATTCAAACTAAGTAAGTAACAACTCAGGTTGCATGTATTTATTAGTTCTAGTTTATTTGTTCTTCTCTGTTATAGTAAAAGGTTTAATATAGAGGTTAAATATAATAATTGGCACTATTGATGTACCTTTTTTACCTGATTTTCTTCTTTTGACACGTTTTAGTTGCGTAGTCTTGTTTGAGGTTAGGACCAATGTCTTTGATCTCAAAAATCTATGTTTCTTATTTACACCCCAGACAGAATATATTCGCAGTTTGATTATCAGTTAAGGTACATGTTATTGATACTGACATATATATTGTTGAATGATGCCAAAAAAAATATTCTGGCATATGAGTGAAAATAGCGATGTTTTATTCTAATAGGTGGTCTGTAATTAGGTTTTATTCTATTCGTTTCGTAATTATTATGCTTGATGTTGTAATAGACAGCTATTCAATTAGTAATCCAATCATTTATTAGATTAAGAACCATGCAAGCTTATTTAGTTTAGACAGCTATGTGTAAGTGACACTTTTTCTTTTTCAGAGAAACCATCCAAAAGGCAGCCAGCCCGCCTCCGTTATAAAATTGAAAAAAAAGTTCGAGACCATAATAGAAAAGTTAAAAAGGAAGCTAAAAAGAATCCAAAATCCAAGAAAACAAAGCCTATTCAAATTCCGAACATTTGTCCGTTTAAAGAAGAAATCCTTAAAGAGGTAGAGGCTGTAAAGAAACATAAAGAAGAAGAGAAGCAGAAGAGAAAGGAACTGGCAAAATTGGAGAAACAAAAAAGGTTGGAGGAGAAAAAAAATAATCCCCTTGGCATGGATACTTTGGTAGGTTCCTCGTTAATGTAAGCTTTATTTCTCTTATTTAGTAACATTATCATGGAGTTAGATATTAAGTTACAATATTTTTTAGCTGCTTACTATGAACTTTTAAGTAAAGACGGGTTGATTACACATTAACTAGCTGGGAAAACAGACTATTCAGCATGTTTTCCAGCCTGCAAAAAGTGCCAAATATGTGGTATTAATTTTTTGCTATTAAAAAATAAAGAAAATGAAGAAAACAACACAATTATTATTTGAATAAATCCGGTCATAACAAAAAAAAAACTTTATGTATGTAGCAATAATTAACAGTTTGTACTTTCATTTGTAGCTTTTCTATTAAATTTAACAATAGTATTTTTATTTTATTGGATCAAAAAAAGGTAAATAATGGTGAAGAAATGGAAGACTGTTCCTTTTATCTTCATAAATATTTGACCGAAGTAAGGTTGATCGGCATTGCCTAGTAGTTGGCCGATTAGTTGGCAACTTTCTTACCAATTAGTCGACTGATCGACATAACCCATAGTCTGCCCATCACTACTTTTAAGCCATTATGATATTTAAAATACTGTTAGGGGTTTTTATATTTAAAAGGAGACATTGAAAAAATCTCAATCTGAATAGTATTACAATAATTTTTTCAGGTAGCAAATGCAGAAGCACGAGGGAAAGTCCATGATGCTTTTAAAGGAAATGAAAATGAGAGTGATGACATAGAGTTTGGTAAAGATAGGAAACAGGAAAACTCTCTCAAGACTTACTATAGGGAATTCAAGAAAGTGATATCTGAAGCTGAAGTCATACTTGAAATAGTTGATGCAAGGGATCCGTTAGGTATGGAATAAATAATAAATATTTTGTTAACTATGACAAAATATTGTGTGTAAGTTTTTTATTTTGAAACTTAGAATTAACTTATAAGTTATAAAAAAAAAAAAAAACCATTTAGTTAAAGACTGGGCAATCATAGTTTTGGATTGGATTTTTTTGGATTGGTTGTTTTTTGTGCCTACAAGATATTAATCAGATTATTAATCAAGATATTAAGACAAAATGAAGTAGGTATGACATAACAGTCAGATTAATAGATACAACTGATCCTCTAAGAATTCTCCTGCTTTATTGGTTAAGAAAGTGTTAGAGAGGCACTCAAGTGATTTCTGTTCTGTAAGCATATGCGTCCTCATGCTCATAATTTTACTTTGCCTCATTAGATTCCCCAATCCAATGATCATCTTCCCTGTTTAGGCACTAGATGTGAACAAGTAGAGGAAGCAGTCCGGGAGTCTGGGAAGAAACTAGTGTTAGTTCTGAACAAAGCTGATCTAGTTCCCCGAACGAACCTAACGGCTTGGCTGAAGTATCTCCGCAGGTCTGCACCGGCTGTGCCCTTCAAGGCGTCCACACAGGATCAGCAGCATAACTTAGGAAGAAAGAAAATGAAACATATTGTAAAGGAAAAAGAGATGAAAGGTAAACAATTATAATAGTTTTAACAAGGTTATTAATGTGTTTTTAATTATAGTAGTAGACTGTAAGACTACAACTAAAAATGAATATTACTTATATTCATATTATACGTATATAATATTTTGGAGTGCTCGTAGCAGATAATAGTGTCGATCTTAAGTGATCAGCTGAGTTAAGCAACAGTGGGGGGTCATAGGAAGGTTTTGTACTAGGACAGGAATGTTAAGCCATCAGTTCTGTCTGTTATCATAAGAGTACAGTTAAGCCAGTTTGGTCCTAAAGGCTATATGTATAAAAAAATCCGGCACTTGGGTTGGCCACTAACCCCACCACTCAAGAAGAGAGTCCCGTGGGTTATAGCCAAGAAGTTTATATATACATTTGGATGGCAGCTTCGAAGAGGTACCTGAAGACGTATCATGTGACATCTTTACAGGTTCAGCCTGCGTAGGCGCAGAGTTGCTGATGAGCTTGCTAGGTAACTACTGCCGTAATAAGGGCATGAAGACGTCTATCACAGTGGGCGTGGTCGGGCTCCCTAATGTGGGTAAAAGCTCTATCATCAACAGTCTGAACCGCTCCAAGGCTTGCAATGTTGGCAGCACTCCGGGAGTCACCAAGTGAGTGTAGCAATCTTATGAGTATTAGCATTTTTAGTCTGAGCACAAATAGATACAAGTAGAAAGATGACTCTTTACAAGCGCCTGAACAACTCAGATATAGACACCGTTCACGGACATAAACATTTTAGAAATTTAAAAAACCTCTCACAGTTTTATTACCATTAAACATAGCCTATAAACCATCTCCATTACGTCCGCTTTCTAAAATAACACTCATCAAAACGCACAAACGCAAAAAAACAAACAAACACACACACACACACTTTCATATTTTCAAAATTAACGTACAATTATTATTATAGAATTTGTGTCACAAATCTTATTTTGTTCCAGACAAATGCAACCAGTCCAATTAGATTCAAAGATCAAAATCCTAGACAGTCCAGGGATAGTGTTTCATACCGGGTCTGACAGTGACGCGTCGGTAGCGTTGAAGAACGCCATTCGTGTCGGTGCCCTCAAGGACCCAGTCACGCCCGCCACTGCCATACTCCAGAGGGCACATAAACATACCCTTGTTCAATTGTACTGTGTGCCTGAGTTTACAACGCCTACGGTAATAATAATTTTCATTAATGCAATCCTATTTCTCTAATGCATACTAATATAATACATTATGGAACCGCGTGGCTAAATAGGATCTATTCCTGAGATTTTGAGTTCGCTCTCGGAGTTGTAGTTCATTCTTGAACTGGCTTATTTTAAAATTAGTTTGTGTCTATTCCCGATCGGGGCAGACATAGATACAGTCAACCAGTCGAGGATTTTACTGTAACTTTCAACTCATATGCAGTTTCTTTTTTTGTGTTAATTTAACCAAAATTATCTTATTTGACTATGCACACATTATTTTATTGCATAATTAGTTTGTGAACATGTTTATGCTTTTTTAAAATTATAGTAATAATTTTCGTTTCATTACTTACCATAAAAGATCTAATTATAATTTCAATCATATATTCTAGGAATTCTTCGCCAGTCTCGCATCTCGTATGGGAAGATTTAAAAAGGGTGGCGTGCCAGACCAGGAGGCCGCTGCTAGAATATTGCTCAACGACTGGAACACTGGCAAAGTAAGTACTTCGAATAAATAAATAGATAGATAAATAAACGCTTATACACAGCATAAGTACCATAACATAAGTACCTCCGTAGTTGTAGGATTCCCTGTGTCGCAAGCGGAATAGACAACACAAATAACACATCACTATAGCATTACATCACTATAATATGACAGATATTGTTATTATTTATTTATAGACGAGCAGCTAAGCTGATGTGTCTATATCAATTGTGCTGAAAAATCATTTTTGCTGTAGTGATAGCTTCTCTGTTTTCAACCAGCTATCGAGTCGGTTTATATGATCAAAAATATCTTGCAAGTATACATAGTGAAGGACCCAATGCTTTAAAATTGATCTTTTTGACATTGAGGTCTGATGGTTAATTGCGTAAAGTCTTTATACTAGAAAGAGTTTCCATAACCAATTCTACTTTACTTCTTTTGGACTCAATTTCCAATATTTCTTTAGGAGTGGATGTTGAAAATATTTACTCTAATATAAAAGTTTATGTGCTGTAAACTTAAAGTTTTATACCGAAAATCCCTATTTCTACTTATTCTATTTTAAAACAGTTTTCAAATCTTTTTTTTCTCATCTAATTTTCAATGCAAATTAACTGCAAACTTGTTTTAGGTGAGATACTACACCGAGCCTCCTGAGACCAAGGATTCAGAGGTTCATGTTGAAGCAAAGATAGTATCGTCTCTCGCTCAGGACTTTGACATTAATTCCTTTGAGGCCATGGAGACTGAGGCTATCAATGCACTGGACTCACCTGATGATGACTGTATCAAGGTAAATAAACGCTTACACGCTTACACACTCATACCCCCGCAGTAGGTTTTAAGGTCGTAGCCCACTTACACGACACCGCTCCCACCCAACCAAAGTATGAGAATTCAAATATAAACTTTAAATCGTGCTCTGTAGATGCAACTATTGAGTGTTTGAACAGCTCACATTCGTTAGTAAAATTAAGTGATTGTTGTCTGTATGTGTACCTTAGAAGATGAGTTAAGATAAATATATAATATTTATTGACATAATAGATCTTACAACAGTATTTTTTCTCATTATTTATGTATAAAATGGACATGAGTTATTTTGTAATGTACTTTTATGATAATTAACATTTATTCAGCTATACAAACTGAAGGCAAAGAATATATACATATTTAGTTTTCTTACGTGTCGGTATATGATACATTTATTTCAAGGTCATGTAATCTTTGCGTCATTATTATTGACGAATAAATTAAACAGTTCCATTTAACGACCACGTCATACGTATGAAATGAAAGTTTTTCGAAGTAGATTTTTAAAACTACTTTTCAAAAGGCAAACTACGCTATCGCTATTACAATTCCCTACAGTGGTCCCGAAAGAAGCGATTAGAAATCCACAAGGGACTTTTCCCTATGCTTAGTTATAGAACTTACAGACACAACACTACCTTAAAGTACAATACATAATAGTACCTATTGGTACAGAAGAGTCACTCCGCAAAATCATTTAAATAAATAGCGACTCTTGTTCCGACACATTAAAGTATAATTCAGGTCGCACAGCGGTAATCCTCAACAGATGTTGACATCTAGACGTTGCCTCTCTTTCTAATCATAACTCTTATCCTCTCTGACAACGTCAGGGTTTTCTTTTTTTGTGATAATGTGTGATAATGTGATAGTTTACGAATGTATGACACGTTGTGGCAGACCTGAAATTTGCCCGACATGTCGAACGCGGCACGTACTTGTAACATCATACCAAAAGTGCGAAGTGCGCCAGACCTGGCTATCGTTTCCGTGATATTTTGGTGTAGGTGATATCCATGAGCGACAGTAGTTACTTACCGATGTAGATACATGATCCCACTTCTCTTCTACTACTCAGTTCTGTGACAGATAGGGGAAGTTTCAAAGTTCCAGATAATTTTTGTACGTAGCAATTTGGTTAAATCATAACTACATATTTTCAGATCACAAGCACAGGACCCGTAAAAGCTGCTTTAGATGATATGCAAGTTGATGAAGACGAGTCTGTCTTACTGCCCAAGACTTTAAGCATCCGGTCGAAACTGGATAAAACTGGCAACAACAAGGAACGTGCCAAAAAAGACCCCGAAATGTTAATTGAGGGCAACACCAAACAAAACAAATTAAGAAAAATGCAATTTAAAAAAGATAAAAAGAAAATGGCGAGGAATGAAAAGAAGGCCGTTGATTTAGCGGGCGTGTTAGAAAATGTCACGTTAACGACGATTAAGAAAAAGGATGACTACGATTTTAAGGAAGATTTTACGCTGTAATGTCTTTGATGTAATTTTATCTGTGAACTTAGTACATACATATAAGCAATCTTGTTTTTGTACATAGGATCGACAAAATGTACACAGTTGTTAAAGCTAATGTTAATTGTGTATTAAATATTGTATTCTTTAAAGTTTTTATTTTATTATTACAATCAACATACTTCGTTATATTTCTTGAGCTGGTCAAACACATTCATATTTTGGTATTTAGTGACTTCGTAAAGATAAGGGGATTTCTTTCTTTTTCTTCTCTCTTTCTTGGCCGGCAACGCATCTGTGATACCTTTGGTGTTGCTGATGTCCATGGGCGTCGATAGCCTCTTACCATCAGGTGGATCGTCAGCTCGGTTGCTTGCTATTTCTGTAAAAAAGCGAAATCTTAGGTTCGGATTACATCTGGGGAAAAGATTTGGAATATAATATTACCTAATACAATACAATTTGGAAATTACCAACATGCAGTTGTTTCCTGAAACTGATAACATTTAAAATTTGATAACCTAAAGATAAATATATTTCTTTTTTGTTGTCATATACGATGCAGAGTTGTAGATAGTATAGGTACCTAAATCCATAGCATGTAACCTGGGTAGTGTAGTGAAACGACAAGTGCGCGATAAGAACTGTTTATTGTGACTAGATGGTACATATTCAAACTTAAAATGGTTACCTTCTTATATGAAATACAAAATATACTACAGGTAGTAGCGCTATTATCTATTTTGGACCTGCATTGAAAGTAATGGGTACAGAACAGAGAGTACTGACAGTAGCTATATTAAGCATTGCAAATCACTAATTACTATTACTTGGTCAATGGAAAATGTCGTGAGGAATCTTACATTATATCTGAAATGTGAATATAATGCTCATTATGCAAACATTAGTGATACATATACTATAGATACTATATTATCTGCGCATGTCTGACATGGCCATTACTAGCGGATCCAGGGGAGGGGGCTCAAGCCCTCCACCCCAAAACAATATCCTAGCCACAGGATGCCAGCATCCCACTATCTTAAAAAAGAGCCTATTATTATTTGTGCAGTTGGTTTATAATTGCTACGTTCTCAAAAGACAATGTGACAGAATATAATTAATATTGTAGCCAGCCAATGCTATTTTTATTTGTTCGCCGTCTATCGTTTCCTGATGGAGACAAACTTTGAAGTAAAACTTAGGTATGTATCTGACGCACAAAACCTTCACAGGTCTTCCGAAATGGTAAGCCCAGGCGCGTGCACGTAGGTAGATTGTCCATGTTAACGTTAACAGGTTGCATTCGGTAGACCAAAGTTTCGGGTATTATAAAGTGTATATGTCTATGGACCAAAGATTCAAAATGAAACAATGTGCAACACAACGTCTATTATACTCGTATACTTACGTCGATCCCTATACGTATTAATTTTATATTTATATTGGAATCTATGACTTATAAATAATCAGGGACTAGACAGAATCAATCGCTTTTGCTTGTCCTTAGGGAAAATAAATTTCTCTTTTGTTGTGCTCACTGACAATCTAATTATCCGAAAAATTGATCGGCAATAGCATCAGTCGACGTCGATCGTCCTGCTTTGCTCTGCTGGTCGTATCGATTGAAGATGGATCAACCGCCACCTTCAGTACCTTCACCATGGATGGATGGTGTGTGGACCTACCCAAACTACCCTACCCTACCTACCCTAGTGCCTACCTACCTGCACAGTGCACAGACCTGTTTTTAGTCTACCTAGTGCTTCTGGATGTAAAATTCGATCTCTTAATAATCCAATTATTATTTTTGTAAGGATATTTATAATTAGGTAATAATTCAACAGTTGTTTTTTGTAAGGATATGCTTATTATATTTGGATTCAGTTTTGTTTTCGTTTCATTCATTTTATTTGGTACGTCCACGTAATGTTGTTTGTCTCTTTTTATTGTAAGATTTTTTTATATTCCTCTCTTTCTGAAGCCATGTGCAACAACGATTGGTGTAGATTGGTGTGGAGTAGATAATAGAATCGTCATTTAAAAATATTCAAGTTCACAATAATTTATTTTATCACAATAATATTGATATATTCCATGGATTCATTTAGAAATCAAAATACCTACACGGAAAAGGAATTAATAGTTAAGTTTGTAAAATAATTTGAAAGCTTTTTGTTTTTAATAAAAAATATTTTCGAAATAGCGAAATATATTCATAATTTCGCGGCAAGTCATTCATTAATTTCAGACAGTGTGTTCTACATTCATTGGTTAACGTGTGACCAATCAGATCCTTCCATCTGTCTACGTACGCTGTGTCATTTTAGCAATCTCTATAGATTTCGTCCCTTTTACTCTTGGACATTTTGCAACGAGCTATCTCATTCGATATTGATGCTGTCTTTTTCGAGCATGATGATTTCCCTATGGAGTGAGAGAAATAGAAAATATCCAACGTAATGATCTTGGGCGATGAAATAATAGTGCATTCGCCAAATTTTGAAGTTATTCGTGGCCGGTTCTTTGTAAGCGAAGGTGGCTGTGCTAATCAAAATGCAGTGTTTCGTTTTTGCAATTGTCAGCTTGCTGGCAATATATTCAGTAAATGCTGA